>JALPQI010002474.1:0-104554 GCA_025490895.1 Thaumatotibia leucotreta
AAAGTAAAATGTCGGACGGTAAAATTACGTATAGTGCACAAGCTACTTATACATTTAATGGCGTGGCATATCGGACCGTAAAAAACCGGACTACCGGACGGTAAAAGTCAGTGTAGTGCACAAACGCCCTATGGGCGTGCCAACGGCCGGCGGCTACGGCGGCTACTACCGCGAAAATCGAAATTCGTAAATTTTGAGGATTTTTCTCTGTCACTCAAACAAAGGCGTCATTAGAGTGAGAGAGACAAATCCTCGAAATTTACGAATTTCGTTTTTCGCGGTAGGGCCACAGGCCAGTCGTCTTCAATTGTGAAGGGCTTATTATAAAGTAAATATCTGTCAACTTGTTAAGTTAATTACAATTATGAAGATAATTTTTATTATTTTGCATATTCCGCACACCTGCAGAATCGTAAAGATAACTTTGACTTTAACCGCAATTTGCTTCTATCATAAGTATCATAACCAATGTTATATTTTAACTACTTGGCTAGTTATAATTAATTTACAGTGCCATGCATATTCAGTTATTCATTACACCGTACTTAATGATCCTAGCTAATAAATATTATGCGGCTTAATTTAATTGGTTTGTTCGAATGTCAGCAGATTTTTTTGGAGACCAACAATATGGCATTTTGACCATTTACCAAATAATATGAGTATTTTATGTTCGTGTATCTTTTGTGTATAATATTATGATGTGTCACAAATAAATTTAATTTCTTTCGGTCTTTCACTTTTATCTCCTTGAAATTGTAACATGTATGGTACATTAAGCCGATATTTAGTCACCCCGAAAATGTAACTTAGAATACTGTGATATTGGGGCAGCGAATTAGCGATCGCAGAATGGTACATGTTCACTACGAGTACGATGATGCTGCTGTCAGTGACATTTCAAATAAGTACTTCAATCCCTTAAGGTGCGTTTAAACCAAAAGAGCATTCGCTGTTCTATCCCCCGTTCTATGAAATCAACCAATCACGTTGAAAGGTGCGGTTAAACTAAAAGAGCATTCGCTGTTCTAACCTCCCACTCTACGAAATTCGATCGGTAAACAAAACGTGATTGGTTGATTTCGTAGAACGGGCGCTAGAACAGCGAAGTTCTTTTGGTTTAAACGCACCTTTATGTAACGATCGAATTTCGTAGAGTGGGGGGTTAGAATAGCGAATGCTCTTTTGGTTTGAACGCATCTTTAGTCAAACTCGCACGACACACAAGGACCGAGTAGGGATGGACCTACGTCTACGTACCGTAGCTAAGTTAAATAAAAAGTTGAAATATATAATAAGTTGAGTAGTAATTTGTAAATATTCGTCATGTTTCCCTTGAATTGAATAGCTGAATACTACAAAACATTGAATAGCTGAATACTAAGTGTTATTCCAAATATGAGAGCTTAATCATGTAAGTACTTCCAAGTCGTAAGGTCGCATAAAATAACATTTAATTTAACTGCCCAGTCAAAAGCCAATGAATAAAGAGGTAAACATTATTTTGTACTTTGATTATGGGCTTTACAAGTTTTAGCATTAAACTTGGTTGGTAATTTATTAGAATTTATAAATTATGTTTAAGTGATGCGATGATCAAGGTGATGCCGACGCGAACTTTGACTTTACTTTAGAGACACAATATTGTTTAAAATATTACCTTTGAAGCGTTTCATTGCAATCGGTACTTGAAGTACCTACAGTTTGAGTTAAATGGTACGGATAAAGTAAAATTATTGACAGAAAATACTGCAACTATTATGTACATCGATTTTTAAAATATTCACAGGATAGATGGAATACAATGTAGGTAATGTAAATAAAAATAAAACAGTAACTCTCAATGCAACTCACATGTAGTTATTACGTATTTCTTTTGATTGCCAATACCAATGCTACCATTACTACCTTTGTCATTCTAATGACGACACCTATGCAAATTATGCAAGCCAATTAATTGAGAGTTCTGATTGTTATAAGAACGCGTTGATGTCTTTTATACAATCGATCAATACGTCGCGCGTGCGATTTCTTAGCAAAGAAAGCCGATCAACGTTTTGTCATAAATTATATTATATTGTTTGATTACTTTAAGGTTTAGTTTAGTTCGTCACACTGCAATTTAGTACCTATCTATCTAATAAATAGTGATCGCAACCATGAGTGCAAAACTTTAAAATATTACATATGGGAACATTTAGCCAAGACAAATACGAATATTGTTTGAGTTTGTATCAGATTTTATTGCCAATCTTACAATGTTTGGGTGTGTAGATATGTATATTTTAGGGATGTACGTGCGCTTTCATGTCCTCTTGACAAGTTTTATAAAAGTTTTGCACCCAAAGTTTCGATCCTTACTAATATCAAACGACCGATAGGCGGCTATTTTATATTATTTTGAAAAACTACAGCTTAAAATATTATGCATTTGATTAGAGTTTAATTTGTGGGCTAAGATGATTAAGACAATTTTGTTCAGCTCAATATAGTTTAGATCGAAATAAGTAGGTACTCTGATTTTTAACTAAAAATAACTCCGTATACATAACGGCCACTAAATAAACTAGATAACATTAGTACGCTAATTTGCATAGATTACAAAATAGCCGCTCAGATTTTGTTTGCTGATCTTACACGTAAGATGTGCGTCGAATGTAAAGTGCAGTGCATCACGTCACCCTTCGGTGAGCTAAGGAGAATATCTTGCTACATGTTCTTTTGGAGAGATTTCGAGTATTTAAAGTCTTCTTGCAGTTTATTGAGTTCCGTAGTGACCAAGGAACCCTTGTATAACTGTCTGTCTATCCGCAACTTAGCTCAGTAACGGTTAGTGCTTGAAATTTAGTGTATACATATTAGTTATGTCGACAAAGTTGTAGAACAAAATTTAAAAATAAATCGGTGTACCTACATAGACCTAAAGCGGGGATGATTTTTTATTACGTTTCAATCCTATAGTGTGTGTCTGGAATATAGTTGAATAGGTCGTTTAAAAACAATTTTTCCCCTCACTAGCTCGTAAAGCGCTCGTTTATCCTTTAATACGAGCGGGTAAAAACGCTTTTTACACACTTGTAAATAAAGTAATTTGACATTTCTCTAATTCCTATAGCCCCCTACTGCCTAGTATAAGTGGATCTGTATGACCGTAGTAAACATGCGCAATCGGAGCTCACATGTTAAATTGGACGTTTCTCATGTGACTTTGTAAGCCATTGGCAATATTTAAGTTCCATAAGTAAATCTATTCTACGATACGTTTCGACATTGAGTTTTAAATAGTTTCTTTAAGTTAATTTACATTTGGATGAGATTTGTAATCATATTTCCTCGCGATAGTGAGGGGAAAAAAGTTGTATTACACTTGGCGGCAAAGTTTGTTCAACTCTCGTGCCTTGAGACCTTCGCAATGCTCAAGATTCCAGTTTTTGAACCACTCGCTACGCTCGTGGCTCAATTTTGGAATCTTTCGCTAGCTCAGGTCTCAATATTGGCACGACAATTAAACAACAACTTTGCCCCCTTGTATAATAAATAACTATATAAAGGTTCCAAAAGAAAGTTGATTCTAAAGTAAATATTTTCGGAGATAACCGCATACTAGCAGGCAAATACCGCATGCTTACTAAACGAGACAAGTTGTCTTATAGTTTATTTTATTTAGTTTTAACGACAGGATATAGGTAATGTGGTATGTGATGATAACCGAAGATGCCAACAAATGCATACAAAGCGGGCATTATGGAGCTGACATAGATGCGCTCGAAGGACGCAGGAGTGCCGAGCCTAGCCCACGTCCTCAATACTGTAGGCTTATGATGGTATCGCGTCTATTCGTTTGTTGACGTTGTCACGTCAACGCATCACGTTTTAAAGATGCGGTTAAACTAAAAGAGCATTCGCTGTTCTAGCGCCCGTTCTAAGTTATCAACCAATCACGTTTTGTGTACCGATCGAATTTCGTAGAGTGGGAGGTTAGAACAGCGAATGCTCTTTTAGTTTAACCGCACCTTTACAAGTATGCAAGCGCGAAAGTAACGCGTAGCCCGATAAGAGTACATTGTGTATTAAGGGCGGTAAATAGTACCGCCCGTGGCACACACAATGTTTTTCACCACACCTGTGAGGCAAAAAAAGTAAATAAAACAATATATTTTCACAAAACTACTCTAAAATGGTCTAAATCATTTCTCAAAAACAGGGATGTCTTTTTATCATTTTTATAACAAAGTCCCGGCGCGCTAGTGCGACTAATGTTGTATGAAAATTAAAAAAAAGTCATTACGACCATGGGCATAATATAGCTCATTACAAAATAGATAAAACGGGACCATCATAAGCCACCTGTACTGTAGCCCCACCATGAGCTGCCGCTACGTTATTAACGCGTGTTTACTTTCTATCCTTCCCGCTCGTACTCGTATATTAGCGCGAGCGAGCCGGATAGAATAAACGCCCGTCAATAACAGCTCATGGGTGAATCAACTTTTTTCTGTCTGATATTGCCATGGTTACGGTAGACTGAGTCACGCTGGTTTTATTCAAAATTATGCTACTTAAATTATGCAAAGCATGCATGTAGTGCTTGCTTGTAGTGGCCCATCAATAGTGGTCTTTCGGCGGTGATAGCTGACAGCTGGGCGAGTAACGCCGCGTGTCTTTTATTTACACGGGAGTGCGTATGTTTTGTTCGTGTTTATAGCCGATAGTTCATAGTTTAGTAGCTCTCGGTGAGACCAGTGCCTTAGGAAAGGTCTTATTAACACCAGAAAAATGTATGTTTGCATAGGTAGTTTAAGTGGCACAATTTTGCATAAAACCAGCGTGACCGAGGCGACATGGCAATAACAGACAGAAAAAAGTTAATTCACCCTCAACGGCTACTGACATTACTGACCGGTTACAAATCCCTAGTTTTTAATTTAACCGTAGATTTTTCTAGCATATTTATTTAAAGTTTTCCCCGATATGTTGTGGGGGTACTTTTTTAACAGGTAGGTATTTTTCATGTGAATTCTACTCAGAATCACGAGCTGATTCGATCCTAATAGAAGAAAAAAAAGTCCCGTTTTCCATACATTTTTAGGGTTCCGTAGCCAAAATGGCAAAAACGGAACCCTTATAGATTCGTCATGTCCGTCTGTCCGTCTGTCCGTCTGTCACGGCCGATTTACTCGGAAACTATAAATGCTACAGTAACGAAATTTGGTAAGGATATGTGTTGTATGAACCGCTACAGGATTATGATACTACATTGTAAAAAAAATCATTGGGGTGGGGGCCCTCCATACATGTAACTGAGGGAAAGAACATTTTTTTTCGTTGTACATAAGCGTGTGGGGTATTAATAGAAAGGTCTTTGAAAATGATATGAAGGTTTATAAATCTCATTTTTATTTAAGCTAATCGTTTTCGAGATATCAGCTCTCAAAGTCTGAAAAATGTGTCCCCCCCCTCTATTTTTTAAACTACGAGATATAAAATTCTAAAAAAAAATATATGTTATGCACATTAATAAACTCTATCAACGATTTTTAGTTTGATTAAATTATCTCCCATAGTTTTTGAGGTAGGTTGATTTAACTATATTTTTTATAATAATAAATTGATAATGGTACGGAACCCTTCGCGCGCGAGTCCGTCTCGCACTTAGCCGGTTTTCGATACTTCCATTCGTTACCGGCGCATAACATGTATGAAAACTTGAGACACATTTTTCCTCCTATCAGGATCGAAAGAACCCGAGAAATCATACAGAAAACGACAAATAAAATAGTACATTGTTTATTAAGGGCAGTAAATAAGAATTTGTGAACGAGTGTGAAAGTAAAGCCACATGAGTTCATAATCTTGTACCGGGCGGTACGTCCGCGTGTGCGTGGCGTGCACGTTGTACCGTCGGAAATATCATATTAGAGGGCATACCGCTTGCACGTCACGCCCACGTTCACGCCACGCTTCCGGTGTAGCCCAGCCTTAAACGCTCGAAATCTCGAATCATGCTATATTTATACTTACATCACAAAACATTATTTTGTCCAATTTATGCCACGAAAAAGGTTAGTTACAATCTCTCCTAATTGCTTAGTACTCTTAGTAGTAGCGAGGAGTGGCAATTTCGCAACGTTAGTACAGCCCTACCATGAGCTACCGCTGCGTTGTTAACGCGCGTTTACATTCTATCCAGCTCGCTCGCGCCAATACGCAAGTACGAATGCGATGGATAGAAAATAAACGCGCGAAAAATACAAAAAAAGAAAACAGGAAAAGGGAAAGTAAGAAGTGTAGGTGACAAATTTAAAGCCAAAGTGGCAAACTCCACGCAAGTGTGTGATTCGTTACTAACGCGCGTTTACATTCTATCCAGCTCGCTCGCGCCAATACGCAAACTAGTACGAGTGGGACGGATAAAAAGTAAACGCGCGTTAATAACGAATCACACACTTGCGTGGAGTTTGCCACTTTGGCTTTAAATTTGTCACCTACACTTCTTACTTTCCCTTCTTTTCCTGTTTTCTTTTTTGTTTTTTTTTTTTTTGGCTTCTCTGTGTCATACAAGCTTAAAATTATAATTACAGTAAGTATAGTATATCTATCTATAGGTTCTCAAAATGTAATGTGAGTAATATACGTAAGTTGTGTTTGCCTATAATTGGGTGAATCTTCGAAAATGATCCCTGTATCCAAGTGTAAAGTGTATTAGCTATAAAATTGCACCTATTGGCAAAACTTAATAAATAAATAATAACGCAGCGGCTCGTGGTAGGGCTACGGGTCATTCACAGTGCATATAATGGATCGCCGGACCGCTGATTGATAGGGCGATGCTTAGATCCGTTTATTAGATTGCATAAGGGTTTGAAAAGTTTTGTTGTAAGCTGCAAGACTTTTAGCGGTGTTCGGGCGAATAGGATTGGGTAGGAAATAGTCTACGGCCTACGGTCCTACGAGTAGGTAGGTAGGTACTACTTACCCACCCTATATTCCCTATAATATGTGATAATATATAATGGACTTGACCTGCTTGTTTAAATTCGGTTTATGAGTTTGTGTGATTACTAATTGAGAATTCTTTTTTTTTCTAGCCTGTAGGGGTGTTCCACTGCTGGGCAAAGGCCTCTCCCTCAGATTTCCATAGCTCCCGGCTCGGTGCCAAGTCTGGCCAATTGTTGGCGAAGGTGTCCAGGTCGTCCCGCCATCTCCGCCTGGGCCTGCCTCGTCCCCGGGTAGTTTGCGGCATCCACTTGGTGGCTGTAATAGTCCACCTTTCTGGATGCATGCGGTAGACGTGACCAGCCCAATCCCACTTTAGCCTGGCAGTTTTTTCACTCACGTCAGCTATGCGTGTTTTGGAGCGCAGCGTAGTGTTCCGGATGCGATCCATCCTCGTTACACCTAGAATGCTGCGCTCCATTGCTCGCATTGGGAATTCTAATGTTATCAATTTAATTATTTTAATATTTTTATTAATTTTGCAAATTTTGGAGACTGTACCAGGGTCGCGTTTTATAAAGTTACAATTTACAATTTCGCTGTTTGCCTCTCTAACGCACGCACATATTGGCTAGAAAGAGAGGCAAACAGCGAAATTGTAAATTGTAACTTTATAAAACGCGACCCAGGAGTAAATAGCTATAGTCCTTTAACTTCATTGTAATCTAATTCCTACATTGGACAAGAAGAGTGTTTATATAATTTTTCTACTCCGGCACTTTTATCTGTCATTTATATAGTCCCGCCAACAAATATAAAAGCTGGGCTTACACAATTTCAGAAAAGTCTATATACTCTATTCTTCAAAAACACCCTAGGCTTATAAAGTCGCTAAAATGCAACTGCTAGCAGAGATACCTACTCAATTTACAACAAATCGCAAACCTGACAACTTAACAAACAACTGGATTCATATTGTCTGAAATAATAACGTATCTAAAATAATTGCTACCAACGTAAGGAAAAAAACGCAAGTGTTTTAGAATCGTCACCGGCAGGCAGTAACTGACAGTTTAAAAAAAAAAAAACGTTACCGTGTCTATTACATTCCGTCATTTGTTTTTTCATTGTTATTTTCAGTTTGTGCGGCAATCTTTAAATTTGTTTAAAATTCTTTTTTCATCTTTTTTTGGACTGTGAAGTGAAGAAAATAAATTTAATAATAATAAGATAAGATGGATTATGATGAGGACTTGGTTCTGACACCGGAAGAAATATCGACGGCGGCACAATCAGTTACTGAGAATTTGTTGCCTACAAAATCGCGGCATCTTTACGATCAGTCGTACAAGAAATTCATGGCGTGGCGAATCGAACACCAGACTTCGTCATTCTCAGAGAATGTCCTATTGGCATATTTTAAAAGCCTCATAGAATTATTCAAACCGTCTTCACTTTGGGTTGAATATTCAAAACTCAAGGCAACTCTCAACATATACCACCAGACAGACATATCTAGATACGCCAAGTTGCTGGCTTTATTGAAAAGAAAGTCAGAAGTTTTTAAGGCGAAAAAAGCGAAGACTTTTTTACCAGATGAATTAAAAACATTCATTGAGCAAGCACCTGATCGGAATCATCTATTCAACAAGGTAAATCTATAGTTACATACTTGTTGTTTTATTGTTTTATTAATGCACTAGTATATTCGGTTAATTATGTTATTTAGGTATTCTGTGTATGCAAATATTGTATTTAATTACATTGTAAGGATTTTTAACACCTAGATTCCTATTTCTTGTTACAGGTGGCTGTAATTTTTGGAATAATGGGGGCTTGTCGCCGGCAAGAGTTACACGATTTAAAAAATTACAATATTATTGATGCCCAGGAAACGCTAGTGGTTCATATAATGAACACCAAGAACCGAATTGATCGCACTTTTACAATAACAGGGAAATATTACCATATCTGCAAAAAGTACATGATTCTTCGCCCAGATAACTGCAACACTTTGAACTTTTTTGTGCGCTATGCTGACGGGAAATGTTTTGCTCAAAATATAGGTAAAATAATTAAAGTATATTTTCATATAACAAACTGTGTTTTATTTTGTGATAATCCTTAGTCGTAGAAAAAGTAATGTATGCAACGTTGTTTAACCGAGTCAAAAAATACTCGTGGCGTCTTTATTAACAATTTTCGGCTTCGCCTCAAATTGTTACTTACGCCACTCGCCTTTTTTGACCTCTCTTAAACAACTGTTGCATAAAATACTATTCTATCCCCGTTTCATAAAAAAATTGCTAATGCCAGTTATTTTGCAAATTATAGCATGCTTTGCGGTTAAGCCTTAATTTATACTTTACTTATTTTTACACAAAAACATTATTAAGTATGTAAGTATTTTTTGGCTCTAATCTAATAAAAACACTGTAAAGGATGCGGTTTCATCAATACATTAAATAGGTATGAATGACATCATGGTTCGTATATTTCTTACTACTTTGGTTAATGACTTGACTTGACTACTTGTATTTACTAGCTAATCGTTTAGTTAGATGATGGTTAGATGGTTCACTAGTCACTAGTGCTGTACTTAATTTAACCGAGCATGGTTGGTTCGATTGCGATAAAAGTACATACAGTTTTTAATGAAAACAGAATTAAACGTCATCATAATGTTAGTGTTACGAAGTTTTTTTCCCCTCACTAGCTCGCAAAGCGCTCGTTTATCCTTTAATACGAACGGGTAAAAACGCTTTTTATCAACTTGTGGGTAAAGTAATTTGACTTTGCTCTAATTCCTATGGCCCACTACTGCCTAGTATAAGTGGATCCGTATTACCGTAGTAAACATTATACATTATTAAATCGGAACTCACATGTTAAATTGGTAAATTTTCATTGGTACCAGGAGTAACTCTACGATATGTTTCGACATTGAGTTTTTAATGGTCTTTACAATACAATACAATACTCTTGCACACCTCGTAACATAAAAAAGAAGATAACAAAAAAATCGAATCTTAAAGGTAGAGGTAACACAACAGGCGGTCTTATCGCTAAAGACTCTTTTAAGTTAATTTACATTTAGATGAGATTTGTAATCATATTTCCTCGCGATTGTGAGGGGAAAAAAAGTTGTATTACACTTGGCGGCAAAGTTTGTTCAACTTTCTTGCCTTGAGACCTTCGCAATGCTCAAGATTCCAGTTTTTGGACCACTCGCTACGGTCGCGGCTCAATTTTGGAATCTTTCGCTATCTCAGGTCTCAATATTGGCACGACAGTGAAACAACAACTTTGCCCCCTTGTATAATAAATAACTATTGTACTAAATAACTTCTGGCAGTAAAAAAAGGCGACAAATACAAATTTTCCAATTTTTTTTAAACTTCGCGTCTTTTTCTACTGCCAAAGGTTGTTGTACAGAGTACACACTAGTATCAGCTAGTAATGGGTCGTTCCCGGTAACTTTCCTAACACAGTATGGGGATTTTTCCCAAGTGGAAACTCTCCCTATAGTTATATTGGGAAATTACTGGGAACGACCAATCACTAAGTATCACTAGCTTTCGTAACACAATTGACGCGATCGTGATTTTTCTTTGGAATAAAGCTTTAATTGGACGTAACTAGTTTTTTGCTCTGTGCGCGAGGCCCAAGGGCCTCGCGGGCCTCTCTTTTTGTCGACTGGAGGGGTGGGGTATTGGAGATATTTTTTTCATTTTCTTTAATTTTTTTATTATTGTTTTTGTATTAATTTTTACTTTTGTCGCAGTAATAGGGCTTGTGAGCTGGACTCCTGCAGCTCGGCCTTCGGCCTCGCGAGCTGTCACGCCTCTGAGGGACGCTTCGGGCCTTCGGCCCTACGCGGAGCTCGGCCTTCGGCCTTCGCAGATTGTGGAAACGAATCGTCGGGCCTGCGGCCCTCCGATTCGTTTTCATATTACACTTTTTCATTGAGTAGCATGGATGCGTTGGACTCCTGCAGCTCGGCCTTCGGCCTCGCGAGCTGTCGCACCTCTGAGGGACGCTTCGGGCCTTCGGCCCTACGCGGAGCTCGGCCTTCGGCCTTCGCGGCTACGAAGCTTCGCCTTCGGGCCTTCGGCCCTCCGGCTCAGCTTATGTAGTTACACAGATTTTATTATACGTAGAAAAGCTTTGTTTTCTCGCAGCTCGGCCTCCGGCCTCGCAGGCTATCGCGCCTCTATGGGACGCTCCGGGCCTTCGGCCCTACGCGGAGCTCGGCCTGCGGCCTTCGCTGGGGTTCGAAGCGAACCGTCGGGCCTGCGGCCCTCCGGTTCGCTTATTAAGACAGTTAGGAAGGGCAGTTTCACCGCGTGGGCTCGCCCGTCGGGCCTTCGGCCCTCGGGCTCGCGCGGAGAGCACCTCGATCGAGCACCGGAGCTCGGCCTTCGGCCTTCGCGGGCTTGACGCCTCGCCATCGGGCCTTCGGCCCTCAGGCTCGGCTTATTAAGATACTGGGGTTGTTGAACGCTTGGTAGCTCGATTTGCTCGGAGCTCGGCCTTCGGCCTCGCTTTAAATTACTTGGAGGTGTCGCGCTTGGGCCCTCGGGGTGAAGCTCCGGGCCTTCGGCCCTCCGCGATGTCGGCCTTCGGCCTCCCACCCTGAAGCTCGCCCTTCGGGCTCGCTTAACTTAGATTTATGTTGGTTCTGGTAATGTTCCGGCCCTCCTGCAGCGAGGCCTTCGGCCTCGCCCAAAATTACTGGGGTGGGGGACTCTCTTGGGCCCCGGGAGGGAAGCTCCGGGCCTTCGGCCCTCCGCGGGGTCGGCCTTCGGCCTCCCGGCCTGAAGCTCGCCCTTCGGGCTCGCTTAACTTACTTGGGATTTTGACTTTTTGTTCGGGGTCGCCGCCATCTTTGATTTTTTGTCCAAATTTTTTTTCAGATTATCACTCCTGGGCCCAAATAATGCCCGCATGCCAAATTTCAGCGCGATCGGACCATTATTTCGAAAAATCCATACAAAATTTTTTTTGAGCAAAAAATCAAAAAAAAATTTTTTCGGAATCTGGAGAGCCCAAAAGTCACGCACAGCGATTTCCAGCTCGATCGAATGAAAAAAAATTTTTCGAAAAAAAAAAAAAATTTTTTTTGCAAAAATTTTTTGCCCACCTGACAGCTCTCAGGGTCCTCTATGACATTTGGTCGAGCACCCCCCACCTATCTCCCCCCGTTTAAGAGTTCCCATACAAACTTTGACGGGCCCTACGGCGGCCATCTTGGATCCGAGAATCACAAAAACACTTTTTCTTTCATCTAGGTCCCTCAGAGATTCTACCACAAAAAAATCCGGCTCGAAGGACCATTTTGAAATTTGAGTGCAAAATTTTTTTTTTTTTTTTGGAAAAATTTTTGCGGCTTTAAAAACTGTCAGCAGTTCCCTATGACATTTGGTCGAGCACCCCCCGTCTAACTTTCACCGTTGAGCCAGGCCGTCGAACATTTTTTGACCAGGGAGCAAATCCTGAAATGTCAGATTTTTCCCGGTGCCTAGGGACCGCCCTCTATACGACGGTATATAACACTATACCCCACCATACCTCCTTCCGGGAGATCAATTGGATATGTCAGAAATGAGTGGTAATGCAGCTATATATAATATTAACTAGTTTTTTGCTCTGTGCGCGAGGCCCAAGGGCCTCGCGGGCCTTTCTTTTTGTCGACTGGAGGGGTGGGGTATTGGAGATATTTTTTTTATTTTCTTTAATTTTTTTATTATTGATTTTGTATTATTTTCTAATTTTATCGCAGTTTTTGGGCTTTTGAGCTGGACTCCTGCAGCTCGGCCTTCGGCCTCGCGAGCTGTCAGGCCTCTGAGGGACGCTTCGGGCCTTCGGCCCTACGCGGAGCTCGGCCTTCGGCCTTCGCAGATTGTCGAAACGAATCGTCGGGCCTGCGGCCCTCCGATTCGTTTTCATGTTACACTTTTTCATTGAGTAGCATGGATGCCTTGGACTCCTGCAGCTCGGCCTTCGGCCTCGCGAGCTGTCACGCCTCTGAGGGACGCTTCGGGCCTTCGGCCCTACGCGGAGCTCGGCCTTCGGCCTTCGCGGATTGTCGAAACGAATCGTCGGGCCTGCGGCCCTCCGATTCGTTTTTATGTTACACTTTATCATTGAGTAGCATGGATGCCTTGGACTCTTGCAGCTCGGCCTTCGGCCTCGCGAGCTGTCACGCCTCTGAGGGACGCTTCGGGCCTTCGGCCCTACGCGGAGCTCGGCCTTCGGCCTTCGCAAATTGTCGAAACGAATCGTCGGGCCTGCGGCCCTCCGATTCGTTTTCATGTTACACTCTTTCATTGAGTAGCATGGATGCGTTGGACTCCTGCAGCACGGCCTTCGGCCTCGCCAGCTGGCGCGCCTGTGTTGGACGCTTCGGGCCTTCGGCCCTACGCGGAGCTCGGCCTTCGGCCTTCGCTGCTACGAACCTTCGCCTTCGGGCCTTCGGCCCTCAGGCTAAGCTTACATAGTTACTCAGAGTTTGTTATACGTAGAAAAGCTTTGTTTTCTCGCAGCTCGGCCTCCGGCCTCGCAGGCTACCGCGCCTCTATGGGACGCTCCGGGCCTTCGGCCCTACGCGGAGCTCGGCCTGCGGCCTTCGCTGGGGTTCGAAGCGAACCGTCGGGCCTGCGGCCCTCCGGTTCGCTTGTTAAGACAGTTAGAAAGGGTAGTTTCACCGCGTGGGCTCGCCCGTCGGGCCTTCGGCCCTCGGGCTCGCGCGGAGAGCACCTCGATAGTGACGCTCCGGGCCTTCGGCCCTACGCGGAGCTCGGCCTTCGGCCTTCGCGGGCTTGACGCCTCGCCATCGGGCCTTCGGCCCTCAGGCTCGGCTTATTAAGATACTGGGGTTGTTGAACGCTTGGTAGCTCGATTTGCTCGGAGCTCGGCCTTCGGCCTCGCTTTAAATTACTTGGGGGTGACGCGCTTGGGCACTCGGGTCGAAGCTCCGGGCCTTCGGCCCTTCGGGCTCGCTTAACATAGATTTATATTGGTTCTGGTAATGTTCCGGCCCTCCTGCAGCGAGGCCTTCGGCCTCGCCCAAAATTACTGTAGTTCGGGACCCCCTTGGGCCCCGGGAGTGAAGCTCCGGGCCTTCGGCCCTCCGCGGGGTCGGCCTTCGGCCTCCCGGCCTGAAGCTCGCCCTTCGGGCTCGCTTAACTTACTTAGGATTTTGACTTTTTGTTCGGGGTGTCCGCCATCTTGAATTTTTTTCCAAATTTTTTTTCAGATTATCACTTCTGGGCCCAAATAATGCCCGCATGCCAAATTTCAGCGCGATCGGACCATTATTTCGAAAAATCCATACAAAATTTTTTTTGTGCAAAAAATCTGAAAAAAATTTTTTCGGAATCTGGAGAGCCCAAAAGTCACGCACAGCGATTTCCAGCTCGATCGGATGAAAAAAATTTTTTCGAAAAAAAAAAAAATTTTTTTTTGCAAAAATTTTTTGCCCACCTGACAGCTCTCGGGGTCCTCTATGACATTTGGTCGAGCACCCCCCACCTATCTCCCCCCGTTTAAGAGTTCCCATACAAACTTTGACAGGCCCTACGGCGGCCATCTTGGATCCGAGAATCACAAAAACACTTTTTCTTTAATCTAGGTGCCTCAGAGATTCTACCACAAAAAAATCCGGCTCGAAGGACCATTTTGAAAATTTGGTGCAAAATTTTTTTTTTTTTTTTCGAAAAATTTTTGCGGCTTTAAAAACTGTCAGCAGTTCCCTATGACATTTGGTCGAGCACCCCCCGTCTAACTTTCACCGTTGAGCCAGGCCGTCGAACATTTTTTGACCAGGGAGCAAATCCTGAAATGTCAGATTTTTCCCGAGGTCACCAGAGCGCCCTCTATGCAACCGTATATAACACTATACCCCACCATACCTCCTTCTGGGAGAACAATCGTATCAATCAGAAATCAGTCGGGATGCAGCTATATATATTATTAACTAGTTATTTTTTTGTGCGCGAGGCCCGAGGGCCTCGCGGCGGCTCTTATAATGGGGGGCATGAGGCCGAAAGAAAATATTTTTTGTGTTAGAGTTTAAAAAAGTCTTGCCTAGGGGTCGGATTCTGCGATGGGAAGGGAGAGGAGCGGTGGTGTGCCAGTGGTTGTCTTTTTAAGTGTTTGCCCGACACATTACCATAATATAGAATAGAATAGAATAGAATAGAACATAATATTCATATGCCCAAATCGAAGTTGCCTGAATTTCATTTGCCAGAATGATTTGTTTACTATAACAATTGTATGATTAATTTCCCAGGGGGTCACAGTTCTAACCTAACCTAACCTACTTTCTGATAGCAGTTTAATTTGCTAAGGGGTAACATAACCTAATCTTTTGTCTGAGAGCAGTTTCGTTTTGGGGGGGGGGGGTCACAGTCCTAACCTAACCAAACCTGACAGCAGTTTCGTTTTGTTGGAGGGTCACAGTTCTAACCTAACCTAACCTATTGTCTGACAGCAGTTTCATTTTGTGGAGGGTCACAGTTCTAGCCTAATCTACTTCCTGATGACAGTTTAATGTTCTAAGGAGTCACAGTTCTAACCGAACCTACTTTCTGATAACAGTTTTTGGAGTTTCTTCTGATAACAGTTCTAACCTAACCTACTTTCTGATAGCGGTTTCATTTAAAAGGAGGTCACAGTTCTTACCTAACCTAACATACTTTCTGATAACAGTTTTTGGAGGATCACAATTCTATCCAAACCTACTTCCAGATAACAGATTAATTTTCTAAAGTGTCACAGTTCTAACCTAACCTAACCTACTTTCTGATAGCGGTTTCATTTAACACGAGGTCACAATTGTTACCAAACCTAACCTACTTCCTGATCGCAGTTCAATTTTCTAAGCGGTCACAGTTCTAACCTAACCTAACCGAACCTAACCTAACCTACTGTCTGATAGCCGTTTTATTTTCTAACGGGTCACAGTTTTAACCTAACCTAACCTATTTACTGACAGCAGTTTCATTTTGTGGAGGGTCACAGTTCCAACCTAACCTAACCTAACCTACTTTCTGATAGCAGTTTCCTTGTAACATTATAGAACTTGACTGTTCTGATAGCTAATTTGGATGACAAAATGTGATAAATATGCCACATAATATATGGCATGTGATAAATACGGATTGCGATGACTCTGAGAAATAATATTATGGAAATTGAATTTAAGGGAAATAAAGTCTCTGGTAAATGATTAATATAGTTATCATCAACCTATGATAGTCCACTGCTGGACGTAGGCCTCTCCTATTAACTATGCGTATAAACGCATTAGGAGGCAAATGCCCATAATCGCCACGCTGGGCAAGCGGATTGGCGATCGCAGTAATGTGTCCACTATGATGACGCTGCTGCCCATCATCAATATTTATCAAATAGTGGTCAGTGGCACTTCAATCCCTTAGTCGACTCTTACGACACCCGCAGGATGAATTGGGGTGGTAACAAATGTATTTTTACTGCCGTCACCGCACGACACAATTAATAAAGTAAACAATAAGTATGATTAAAGATGTTATGATATCATGGTTGTTGAATAGGATGGCAATTAAAATTATAGCAAATGAAATTCTCGCAAATGGGGGTACCCTGTGCCTGTGCCTGTGAGTATACCAGGAAACTGCCCACTGCAAATTGGGAAATACCCATTATTTCTTAAGAATCAGCGTATAGTAAGTAGCAAAAATGACTGTACAATCGGCAAAGAAAACATTGTTATTTACTGATAATACAGTAATTAAACGCTGGTTTAAATTTTCTATGGGCTGACAATTTTTCGCTACTTTATTTTTTTATTTGCTGCTTTTTTCTTATAACAACAGTCGTGAGTTTTCAGAAGAAGATTTGGACGTTATGACACGATAATTCCAACTCACACAAGTAATCAAAACTTTCTGTCAACTGCAAAAGTAGGTAATCAATTTTTATGTCAAACTCATGTAGGTTGGAAGGTAATCGTGTAGCTATGTCCATTTTGTACACATGGCAAAAACTTTTACGTGCCTTGAAAAGTTAAATTTAATGTCTCTTTGTAAAATTGGATGGTTTTGTATTATTATATTAAATATTAGTAATAGGTACTGTTTTATTACAATACGTTACATTATTTTTTGGATTTGAACAATTTTACATTATCTACTCTCTATTTAGCTACACAATAAGTAACCATAGCTATACATTATGCGATTACAGTTTTCAAGTTTTTAGGGTTCCGTAACCCTTATAGATTCATCATGTCTGTCTGTCCGTCCGTCTGTCCTTCTGTCACAGCCGATTTACTCGGAATCTATAAAATGAAAGGTAAGGATATGTGTTAACTGAACCGCTACAAAATTGTGATACTATATTGTAAAAAAAATTGGGGTTGGGGCCCTCCATACATGTAGCGGAGGGATAGATTTTTTTTAGATGTATGTAAACGTGGCTTAAATAAAATGTGACTTTCTATAGAGGTTCATAAGTCACATTTTATTTAAGCGAACCGTTTTAGCACTCAAAATCTGAAAAGTGTGTCCCCCCTCCTCTATTTTTTATACTACGCGGTATAAAATAAAAAAATTATGCATAATATAAAGTCTTTCCACGATTTTTGGTTTGATTAAATTATCTCTTATACTTTTTGAGGTAGGTTGATTTAACTGTTTTTTTAATGATAATGGTGATGCTACGGAATACTTTGCGCGCGAGTCCGACTCGCACTTCGCAGGTTTTTTTTTTAAATAATTGAAGCACTATTTCCACCAAACGGCCCGGATCGGAAAGAATACGAACGTATGTGGCGATATCCGATCGTGGCTGGCGACTTGTCTCGGCCCCGATCATATTATGTCACTGATAACAGAAAAACTTCATGAAAGGCACGTAGTTTATGCAAGCAATCACCTCTGCCTACAAAGACAATTGTGTCAATTAAAATTGTAGCCCAGAAATGCCTGTCAAAATATTATTACACAACATTAGAGACGTTAATGGAAAAATACTCTTGGGTTCCTACCAGATACCAGATTCTTATGAGAATATTCTGATGAACTTAAAAGTGCAACAGCGAATCACATATTATGTATAGTTCGTGAAATATAAATTGGTAACTTTCTACCTACATTATAGTAAAAATAAACATTCAATTTATATTTCTCGAACTATAAGTATATCTACAATTTGTTTAAGCCTTCATCAGCCTTAGCTTTTTAGATCATGGTACTGCATTCTATGTGGTGTTACAAACATACTTTAAATATAAATTTTATAAATAGAATGTAAGTAACAATGTAAACAATGTAAGTAACAAAAATAAAAATAAAAACATAAACTATACTATGCTAAACTAAACCTACCTTAAGAACTGCGGGGACCTAAACTATATATACAAATGTCTCCCACATCGCTGCCACTGGGCAAAGTGCCCATAAGGCTGGCTGCGTTGTCTCGCTGAATGGCAATGCCAATTCGTTTTGTTTGTTTTTTGTTTGATAAATTATTTGTTGTATATTTTAATATGCATTATTATATGAGTAGATGTTGTGTAGTGGTTTGTATTTTATTAATATTTTTTATTTCATGAAAAACATAGAAGACAATAGGTAAATACACGAAGATGCTTACAAAAAGTACCTAAGTACTTACTTGAGGTCACCGAGATGCGAACCTTGCGGGAGAATTCCCATAATGGCTGGCTGCGTCCCCCCTTTGGATTAAAACCCTAATCCTATGTGAGCAATAAACCCATTCAAGGCAGAAATAAATTTCGTTTAATTTATATAAGTTGTTATATTTTTTCAAACTTGCAATGAAATGTTTACATGACGAACCTCAAATCAATCAAGGAAGTACGTAGTTTCGGGTTCTACGAGCGAACAATGTTTAAAGGAGTTCCATACAAAATGTCAGGCCTTAGCCTGCAAAGCACCTTTCTTTTGTTTTTAAGCTTCAAAGTACAACAGACTCGAATACATGAAACTGATTAACCCTAATCCTATGTGAGCAGTAAAACCATTCCAGACAGATACTCATAAAGTTTGTTTATTTTAAAAATAATTATATTTATTACCTAAAAATCAGGAGGTTCATACATTATGCTCATAATATTAGAGCACATATTCATCAATAAATTAGGAACAGTAGTTAAAAGAAAAATAATTCATATGATTGCTATAATTATCTTTATTATTTTTCTTTTAATTACTGTTTCTAAATTATCGATGAATTGCAATATTGTAGCACCACAATATTGCAATTATACATTATAAATTTATAATTATATATTATAGTATAGCATCTATTCATCAATGAATTAGGAACAGTAATTCACAAAAAAGAATAAACATAATATATATTATAGCAATGATACATTATAACATTTTATTTCCGAGCAATCCCATATTTCTGGCCGAGGTATGTACTCGTATAGTACTTTTCTCAAACATGCTTAACAGCCGGCCTAGGCTTTCAAGATTTATATTAAATTCCATTAACAAACTTCCTTAGTCCTTAGTCGCATCTGAATAAAACGTCATACTTCGCAGCCTATTATAAGGAACATAACAACAATATTTCATTGTATATTAGAGAAAATTCAATAGTTCGATAGATAGGTATAGGCATTTAACAATAAATATTTTTGTACGACAACATTTGTAAGTAGGTACCTATGTAATATGTGTAATAAGTACGTACTTAGTAGTAATTCAATTATAGTTGGAAATTTCTAAGAATTAACTTTTTTGACAGTTATAGATTAAATCTTATCAATATGAGGGTAAGGCTAACCGTTTTTCCGATAGTCTTAACGTCATATATATGCGAGTGAGTTTAGTAAAACGCCCCCTTTGTCGTTTGCCATAAAGCCGCTTTGTCAGTTTATTCATATGAAGATACAAGGAAATCTCGTCTTTATGGAAAGCGACAAAATGGGACGTTTTACTAAAAAACTAACTCGTATAAGGCTCATTTCTAATGTGTCATAAGTTAATTCTTAGAAATTTCCAACTATAAGTAGCTTATAAAATGCGTGTGGCCGGTATCAAATTAACCCTTATTATATAGGGCACCGGTCTCAAAAACGACCACCCCATAGCATTATCTTTATGTATATTTTTCTTGTACAGAATTTTTTGTACTGTGTAATGGCGTTGAGGCTTGAACCGACGATTTTTTCGAGTCGTTCCCGTTAAAGGGTTAGGTTAAAAGGGCATTAATATATAAATAAGCGCTTAAGGGTATTTTTGCCAGTAACTTGGCTCATGTTGGTGGGCTAAGATGATCCTGTATTTTATATTAATGAACATTTTCTATTCAATCACACAATCATCTCTCTCTCTCTCGCTCTCTCTCTCTCTTCAAAGTTTTGCCTAGAACTCGTATTATTAAGGCCTAAGATCCGGAGCGGACAACCGCTTGCGGCCTTTGCAGACAAAATTCGAGCCGAATAATTGGCCATCCAAATTGCTTATATTAAAGCAGTTAATTGAGAATCCCGTCTATCTAACAGATTTATATTGGATCTGGAAATGTTCTGGACCTCCCGCGGCTCTGTTTTGTAAGCCCCTGACTGTGACATAGCTATCTTGGGTGGCACCCGGTTGTCACCCCAAACAAAGTAAAAAGCAAGCACAATAAAATTTGTATGATCCAGGACATGGATAAATTATTATTTATTATATTGAAAAAATAACAAAACGCAATAATTAATAAGAGAGAAAAAGAGTTGTTATACAATTAAAATTACTTCTTTCTTACTTTGGCAGCTGCAAACTCAGCAATAACTTAAAAAAATCATATATTGTTCGATGGCTAATATACCAAGCCGCGATTGGGCCATGGTTGCGTGGATATAGATTTTTTATTAATTTTAATTTACCGAGACTCGCACAGAGCACCCTCACTAAGCACTAAGCATGGGAGCGCTAGGCTCTGGCAGCTCGGCCTACGGCCTCGCTATGCGACGCTTTGGGCCTTCGGTTCTACAGGGAGCTCGGCTTTCGGCCTTAGCTGGGCGCCTCTGAGGAAATTCCATACAAATTTTTTTTTGTCCAAAAAATTCAAAAAAATATTTTTTGAATAGCTATTGAGAATTTCTATAAGATTTGTTAAAGCACCCCCCACCTATGTCTCTCCGTTGAAAAGTTACCATACTAACTTTTTTCTCAGAGGCAAATTCCATACAAATTTTTTTTCGTCCAAAAAATCCAAAAAAATATTTTTTGAATAGCTATTGAGAATTTCTATGAGACTTGTTAAAGCACTCCCCACCTATCTCTCTCTATTCAAAAGTTCCCATACAAACTTTGAACGACCATATGGCGGCCATCTTGAATTTTAGAAAGTCCAAAACACTTTTTGTCCAATTAAGAGCCCAATCTTATCCTACCGTGAAAATTTCAGAACCCTAAGAGCCCAACAACAGTTTCAAAATGAGCAAAAAAAATTGGCCCGATCCATGAATTTTCGTTTTTGTCCCGGGGCGCCGCCATCTTGATTTTTTTTCCAAATTTTTTTTTCGAATATTACTTTTGGGTCTCCCGAGTACATCTATGCAAAATTTTAGCGCGCTCGGGTCATTATTTCGAAAAATCCATACAAAATTTTTTTTGTGCAAAAAATCCAAAAAATTTTTTTTCGGAATCTGGAGAGCCCAAAAGTCACGCACAGCGATTTACGAACCGATCAGATAAAAAAATTTTTTTGAAAAAAAGTAAAAAAATTTTTTTTGCTAAAATTTTTCGTCCATCTGATGGCTCTTGAGGTCCTGTACGACATTTGTTCGAGCTCCCTCCACCTATCTCTCTCCGTTCAAAAGTTCCCATACAAAGTTTGAACACCCATACGGCGGCCATCTTGAATTCTAGAAAGTCAAAAATACGTCCTGTCTAATCCAGAGCCTAATTAAATCATACTGTTAAAATTTCAAATGCCTAAACGCTCATCAACAGTTTCAAAATGGGCAAAAAAAATTAGCCCGATCCATGAATTTTGTTTTTGCCCCGGGGCGCCGCCATCTTGAATTTTTTCCCAAAAATTTTTTTAGAATATTACTCTCGGGCCCCCAAAGTGTGCCTATGCAAAATTTTAGCGCGCTCGGATCATTATTTCGAAAAATCCATACAAATTTTTTTTTGCGCAAAAAATCCAAAAAAAAATTTTTTTCTAATCTCGAGGGCCCGACTATTACGCACAGCGATTTCTGGCCCGCTAGGATCATTTTGAAATTTTTGAAAAAAAAAAAAAAAGTTTTTTGCCATTTTTTTTTTTTCATCGAATAGCTCTCGGGGTCCTCTATGACATTTGGTCGAGCACCCCCCACCTATCTCCCCCCGTTTAAAAGTTGCCATACAAACTTTGACGGGCCCTACGGCGGCCATCTTGGATTCCAAAATTAAAAAAAAATATTTTTCTAATCTACGACCTCCAAAAGACCTACCATGAAAAAATCCGGCTCGAAGGACCAACTTGAAAATCGGGTGCAAAAATTTTTTTACTTTTTGCCAAAAATTTTTGCGGCTTCAGAAACTGCCGGCAGTTCCCTATGACATTTGGTCGACCACCCCCCACCCAGGTACTACCGTTTGGCCGGGCCGTCGATCGAAAAGACGGTCTTTCGAGGTAGACCAGGTTTCGGATTTTTCCTCCCTGTTTGGGACCAGACCCTACACGATGGTATACTACAATAGACCATAGGTCCCGCCCAAAGAGCCACAGAACCATGTCAACAACAATCAGTCGGGTTGCGGCTATATATAATACTAACTAGTTTTTTGCTCTGTGCGCGAGGCCCAAGGGCCTCGCGGGCCTCTCTTTTTGTCGACTGGAGGATTGGGGTATTGGAGATTAGTTTTTTATTTTCTTTTATTTTTTTATTATTGTTTTTGTATTATTTTTTAATTATGTTGCAGTTTTGGGCTTTTGAGCTGGACTCCTGCAGCTCGGCCTTCGGCCTCGCGAGCTGTCAGGCCTCTGAGGGACGCTTCGGGCCTTCGGCCCTACGCGGAGCTCGGCCTTCGGCCTTCGCAGATTGTCGAAACGAATCGTCGGGCCTGCGGCCCTCCGATTCGTTTTCATGTTACACTTTTTCATTGAGTAGCATGGATGCCTTGGACTCCTGCAGCTCGGCCTTCGGCCTCGCGAGCTGTCACGCCTCTGAGGGACGCTTCGGGCCTTCGGCCCTACGCGGAGCCCGGCCTTCGGCCTTCGCGGATTGTCGAAACGAATCGTCGGGCCTGCGGCCCTCCGATTCGTTTTTATGTTACACTTTTTCATTGCGTAGCATGGGAGCGCTGGACTCAAGCAGCTCGGCCTTCGGCCTCGCGAGCTGGTGCGCCTGTGTTGGACGCTTCGGGCCTTCGGCCCTACGCGGAGCTCGGCCTTCGGCCTTCGCGGCTACCAAGCTTCGCCTTCGGGCCTTCGGCCCTCAGGCTCAGCTTATATAATTACTCAGGTGTTATAATACGAAGAAAATCTTTGTATTCTCGCAGCTCGGCCTCCGGCCTCGCAGGCTACCGCGCCTCTATGGGACGCTCCGGGCCTTCGGCCCTACGCGGAGCTCGGCCTGCGGCCTTCGCTGGGGTTCGAAGCGAACCGTCGGGCCTGCGGCCCTCCGGGTCGCTTATTAAGACAGTTAGGAAGGGAAGTTTCACCGCGTGGGCTCGCCCGTCGGGCCTTCGGCCCTCGGGCTCGCGCGGAGAGCACCTCGATCGTGACGCTCCGGGCCTTCGGCCCTACGCGGAGCTCGGCCTTCGGCCTTCGCGGGCTTGACGCCTCGCCATCGGGCCTTCGGCCCTCAGGCTCGGCTTATTAAGATACGGGGTTGTTGAACGCTTGGTAGCTCGATTTGCTCGGAGCTCGGCCTTCGGCCTCGCTTTAAATTACTTGGGGGTGACGCGCTTGGGCACTCGGGTCGAAGCTCCGGGCCTTCGGCCCTCCGCAAGGTCGGCCTTCGGCCTCCCACCCTGAAGCTCGCCCTTCGGGCTCGCTTAACATAGATTTATATTGGTTCTGGTAATGTTCCGGCCCTCCTGCAGCGAGGCCTTCGGCCTCGCCCAAAATTACTGGAGTTCGGGACCCCCTTGGGCCCCGGGAGTGAAGCTCCGGGCCTTCGGCCCTCCGCGGGGTCGGCCTTCGGCCTCCCGGCCTGAAGCTCGCCCTTCGGGCTCGCTTAACTTACTTAGGATTTTGACTTTTTGTTCGGGGTGTCCGCCATCTTGGATTTTTTTCCAAATTTTTTTTCAGATTATCACTCCTGGGCCCAAATAATGCCCGCATGCCAAATTTCAGCGCGATCGGACCATTATTTCGAAAAATCCATACAAAATTTTTTTTGTGCAAAAAATCTGAAAAAAATTTTTTCGGAATCTGGACAGCCCAAAAGTCACGCACAGCGATTTCCAGCTCAATCGGATGAAAAAAAATTTTTCGAAAAAAAAAAAAAATTTTTTTGGCAAAAATTTTTTGCCCATCGAATGGCTCTCGGGGTCCTCTATGACATTTGGTCGAGCACCCCCCACCTATCTCCCCCCGTTTAAGAGTTCCCATACAAACTTTGACGGGCCCTACGGCGGCCATCTTGGATCCGAGAATCACAAAAACACTTTTTCTTTAATCTAGGTCCCTCAGAGATTCTACCACAAAAAAATCCGGCTCGAAGGACCATTTTGAAATTTGAGTGCAAAATTTTTTTTTTTTTTTTTGGAAAAATCTTTGCGGCTTTAAAAACTGTCAGCAGTTCCCTATGACATTTGGTCGAGCACCCCACGTCTAACTTTCACCGTTGAGCCAGGCCGTCGAACATTTTTTGACCAGGAAGCAAATCCTGAAATGTCAGATTTTTCCCGGGGTCACCAGAGCGCCCTCTATACGATGGTATGCAACACTTAACCCCACCATACCTCCTTCTGGGAGAACAATCGTATCAATCAGAAATCAGTCGGGATGCAGCTATATATATTATTAACTAGTTATTTTTTTGTGCGCGAGGCCCGAGGGCCTCGCGGCGGCTCTTATATTGTGAGGTAAGAGGCCGAAAGAAAATATTTTTTGTGCTACAGTTTAAAAAAGTTTTGCCTAGGGGTCGGATTCTGCGATGGGAAGGGAGGGGAGCGGTGGTGTGCCAGTGGTTGTCTTTTTAAGTGTTTGCCCGACACATTAACATAAACATTAACGTTAACATAATATTCATATGCCCAAATCGAAGTTGCCTGAATTTCTTTTGCCAGAACATTATTCAGGAGTTCACAGTTCTAACTTAACCTACTTTCTGACAGCAGTTTCATTTTGTGGGGGTCACAATTCTAATCGAACCTGCTTTCTGATAGCAGTTTCATTTTCTAAAGGGTCACAGTTCAAACCTTACCTAAACTATTGTCAGACAGCAGTTTCATTTTGTGAATGGTCACAGTTACAACCTAACCTAACCTTCATTCTGATAGTAGTTTAATTGTTTTTTTAATGATAATGATGATGCTACGGAATACTTTGCGCGCGAGTCCGACTCGCACTTCGCAGGTTTTTTTTTAAATAATTGAAGCACTATTTCCACCAAACGGCCCGGATCGGAAAGAATACGAACGTATGTGGCGACATTCGATCGTGTCTGGCGACTTGTCTCGGCCCCGATCATATTATGTCACTGATAACAGAAAAACTTCATGAAAGGCACGTAGTTTATGCAAGCAATCACCTATGCCTACAAAAACAATTGTGTCATTTAAAATTGTAGCCCAGAGAATGCCTGTCAAAATATTATTACACAACATTAGAGACGTTAATGGAAAAATACTCTTGGGTTCCTACCAGATACCAGATTCTTATGAGAATATTCTGATGAACTTAAAAGTGCAACAGTGAATCACATATTATGTATAGTTCGTGAAATATAAATTGGTAACTTTCTAACTACATTATAGTAAAAATAAACATTCAATTTATATTTCTCGAACTATAAGTATATCTACAATTTGTTTAAGCCTTCATCAGCCTTAGCTTGTTAGATCATGGTACTGCATTCTATGTGGTGTTACAAACATACTTTAAATATAAATTTTATAAATAGAATTAAAACAACGTAAGTAACAAAAATAAAAATAAAAACATAAACTATACTATGCTAAACTAAACCTACCTTAAGAACTACGGGGACCTAAACTATATATAAGGTCCTAATTTATTAGATGTAGATATTTTTACAGCTGATAGTACTCGGTCTCTGGAGTATATTAAACCGTGAAACATTATAGCTTTTACGATGTTTTTTTGGAGAAAACGGAAAAACAAATTTCCTACGTAAAAACACCCTGTTTTTGTGATTATTAAATGAAAACTCATTGAACAGATTCTAGTACCTCTTTTACGTACCACTTAACTGGAACTGGCCACTTCTCGTCGATAAATTAAATACTTTATTGTCAAAGTTTTTTTAGACGAAATTATAATTATTTTTTTTGTTAGGAAAATGAAATCAAAAAAATTACATGAAAAGATTTCTTAATTTATATTTAAAGTTAATTATTTTAATGTAAAGTATCATGTGTTAAAATATCTGCAACTAATAAATTAGGACCTTATATACAAATGTCTCCCACATTGCTGCCACTGGGCAAAGTGCCCATAAGGCTGGCTGCGTTGTCTCGCTGAATGGCAATGCCAATTCGTTTTGGTTGTTTTTGATTTAAATATAAATTATTTGTTGTATATTTTAATAAGCATTATTATATGAGTAGATGTTGAGTAGTGGTTTGTATTTTATTTATATTTTTTATTTCATGAAAAACATAGAAGACAATAGGTAAATACACGAAGATGCTTACAAAAAGTAAGTACTTACTTGAGGTCACCGAGATCCGAACCTTGCGGGAGAATTCCCATAATGCTGGCTGCGTCCCCCCTTTGGATCAAAACCCTAATCCTATGTGAGCGGTAAACCCATTCAAGACAGAAATAAAGTTCGGTTAATTTATATAAGTTATATTTTTTCAAACTTGCAATGAAATGTTTACATGACGAACCTCAAATCAATCAAGGAAGTACGTAGTTTCGGGTTCTACGAGCGAACAATGATTTAAAGGATTTCCATACAAAATGTCAGGCCTTAGCCTGCAAAGCACCTTTCTTTTGTTTTTAGGCATCATTTGATAAAAGATTTGATAAAAAAGAATTGATAAAAGATTGATGACGGGCAGCAGCGTCATCATAGGGGACACATTACTGCGATCGCCAATACGCTTGCCCAGCGTGGCGATTATGGGCATTTACCTCCTAATGCGTCTATACGCATAGTTAATACGAGAGGCTTACGTCCAGCAGTGGACTATTATAGGCTGATGATAGCATCTATTCATCAATAAATTAGGAACAGTAGGTAGTTCATAAAAAAGAATAAACATATATTATAGCAATGATACATTATAACATTTCATTTCCGAGCAATCCCATATTTCTGGCCGAGGTATGTATAGTACTTTTCTCAAACATGCCTAACAGCCAGCCTAGGCTTTCAAGATTTATATTAAATTCCATTTACAAACTTCCTTAGTCCTTAGTCGCATCTGAATAAAACGTCATACTTCGCAGCCTATTATAAGGAACATAACAACAATATTTCATTGTATGTTTGAGAAAATTCAATAGTTCGATAGATAGGTATAGACATTTAACAATAAATATTTTTGTACGAAAACATTTGTAAGTAGGTACCTATGTAATATGTGTAATAAGTACGTACTTAGTAGTAATTAAATTATACCTAGTTGGAAATTTCTAAGAATTAACTTTTTTGACAGTTATAGATTAAACCTTATTAATATGAGGGTAAGGCTAACCGTTTTTCCGATAGTCTTAACGTCAAATATTATATGCGAGTGAGTTTAGTAAAACGCCCCCTTTGTCGTTTGCCATAAAGCCGCTTTGTCAGTTTATTCATATGAAGATACAAGGAAATCTCGTCTTTATGGAAAGCGACAAAGTGGGACGTTTTACTAAAAAACTAACTCGTCTAAGGCTCATTTCTAATGTGTCATAAGTTAATTCTTAGAAATTTCCAACTATAAGTAGCTTATAAAATGCGTGTGGCCGGTATCAAATTAACCCTTATAGGGCACCAGTCTCAAAAACGACCACCCCATAGCATTATCTTTATGTATATTTTTCTTGTACAGAATTTTTTGTACTGTGTAATGGCGTTGAGGCTTGAACCGACGATTTTTTCGAGTCGTTCCCGTTAAAGGGTTAGGTTAAAAGGGTATTAATATATAAATAAGCGCTTAAGGGTATTTTTGCCAGTAACTTGACTCATGTTGGTGGGCTAAGATAATCCTGTATTTTATATTAATGAACATTTTCTAATCAATCACACAATCATCTCTCTCTCTCTCGCTCTCTCTCTCTTCAAAGTTTTGCCTAGAACTCAGATTATTAAGGCCTAAGATCCGGAGCGGACAACCGCTTGCGACCTTTGCAGAAAAAATTCGAGCCGAATAATTGGCCATCCGGTTCGCTTATATTAAAGCAGTTAATTGAGACAGTAGTCTATCCCGTCTATCTAACAGATTTACATTGGATCTGGCAATGTTCTGGACCTCCCGCGGCTCTGTTTTGTAAGCCCCTGACTGTGACATAGCTATCTTGGGTGGCACCCGGTTGTCACCCCAAAGAAAGTAAAAAGCAAGGACAATAAAATTTGTATGATCCAGGACATGGATAAATTATTATTTATTATATTGAAAAAATAACAAAACGCAATAATTAATAAGAGAGAAAAAGAGTTGTTATACAATTAAAATTACTTCTTTCTTACTTTGGCAGTTGCAAACTCAGCAATAACTTCAAAAATTCATATATTGTTCGATGGCTAATATACCAAGCCGCGATTGGGCCATGGTTGCGTCGATATAGATTTTTTATTAATTTTAATTTACTGTGACTACCCTCACTAAGCACTAAGCATGGGAGCGCTAGGCTCTGGCAGCTCGGCCTACGGCCTCGCTATGCGACGCTTTGGGCCTACGGTCCTACAGGGAGCTCGGCTTTCGGCCTTAGCTGGGCGCCTCTGAGAAAATTCCATACAAATTTTTTTTTTGTCCAAAAAATTCAAAGAAATATTTTTTGAATAGGTAATGTCGTGTAAACTTATGTTTCAATAAAATAAAACAATAGGTATAAGCGCTTAGAGGTAATTTTGCAAGTAACTTGGCTAAAGTCACAACAGATGGCCCAGATCACCGAGATGATCCTGCATTTTATATTAATGGACATTTTCTAATCAATCACACAATCCTCTCCCTCTCTATCTCTTTGTTGTTCTAGGCAAAACTTTAAATAGAGAAGTCTTTAAAGTTTTACCTAGAAGTTTGATTATTAAGACCAAAAGTCGGAAAGCGGAGATCCACTTGAGGCCTTTGCAGAAATTCGAGCCGAATCGTTGGCCCTCCAATTTGCTTATTAAAGTAGTTAAATGGGACAGTAGGTACCTAGTCTACCCTGTCTATCTATTAGATTTATAAATAAGTATTGGATCTGGCCATGTTCTGGACTTCTCGCAGCTCTGTGTACTATGTCAATTTATACACATGGCAAAAACTATTACGTGCCTTGAAAAGTTAAATTTAATGTCTTTGTAAAATCTGAAGGTTAAATAATTGAATGATGTTATTGTTATGTTGTTTTAGTTTTGTATTATTATATTAAATTATGATACGGGTATGATTCTGATATTAGTCCTTCCTATTACGATTCGCTACATTACTTCTTGGATTTGAACAATTTTAACTACATTTCTTTCTGTTTAAATACACAATAAGTAACCACACAATGCGATAGATACATTATGACATAACAGTTTTCAAGTTTTTAGGGTTCTGTAGCCAAAATGACAAATACGGAACCCTTATAGATTCATCCGTGTCCGTCTGTCCGTCTCTCACAACCGATTTACTCGGAAACTATAAATGCTACAGTAATGAAATTTGGTAAGGATATGTGTTGTATGTACCGCTCAGAATTATGATACCATGGCCCTCCATGCATCGGAGGAATAAATTTTGTATAGGTGTATATTAGCGTGTCAGGTATCATTAGAAAGGTCTTTGAAAATGATATGAAGGTTTATAAATCCCATTTTTATTAAAGCGATCGGTTTTCTAGATATCTGCTCTCATAGTCTGAAAAGCGTCCCCCCCTCTGTTTTTAAACTACACGGTAAAAAATTAAATAAAAAATATGTTATGCATAGGTACCTATTATAAACTCTTTCAACGATTTTTGCTTTGATTGAATTATCTCTTATAGTTTTGAGGTAGGTTTACGGTATTTTTAAATGACAAATTGATAATGGTACCGAACCCTTTGCGTACGAGTCCGACGCGCACTTCGACGGGTTTTTTAAATTGTTGAAGCACTATTTCCACCAAACGGCTCGGATAATTTTGCCAGTATCTTGGCTCAAGTTACAACAGTTGGTGGGCAAAGATGATCCTGCCTTTTATATTAATGGACATTTTCCAATCAATCACATAATCCTCTTTCTCTCTTTGTTGACCTCTCTTTTCAATTTTTTTATTAAAGTTCGGATTATTAAGGCCAAAGGTTCGGAGCAGACATCAGCTTGCGGCCTTTGCAGACAAAATTCGAGCCGAATCATTGGCTTATTAAAGCAGTTAATTGGGACAGTAGTCTATCCCGTCTATCTAACAGTATTATATTGGATCTGGCAATGTTCTGGACCTCCCGCGGCTCTGTTTTGTGAGCCCCTGACTGTGAATTTGGCAGCTACAATCTCAGCAATAACTTCATCGAAATTTATATCGTTGTATTACCTCGTGTTCGATGGCTAATATACCAAGATTGATAAGCCGCGATTGGGCCATAGTTGCGTGGATATAGATTTTTTATTAATTTTAATTTACCGAGACTACCCTCACTAAGCACTAAGCATGGGAGCGCTAGGCTCTGGCAACTCGGCCTGCGGCCTCGCTATGCGACGCTTTGGGCCTTCGGTTCTACAGGGAGCTCGGCTTTCGGCCTTAGCTGGGCGCCTCTGAGGAAATTCCATACAAATTTTTTTTTGTCCAAAAAATTCAAAAAAATATTTTTTGAATGGCTATTGAGAATCTCTGTGAGATTTGTTAAAGCACCCCCACCTATCTCTCTCCGTTGAAAAGTTCCCATACTAACTTTTTTCTCACAGGCAAATTCCATACAAATTTTTTTTTGTCCAAGAAATCCAAAAAAATATTTTTTGAATAGCTATTGAGAATCTCTATGATATTTGTCAAAGCACCCCCCACCTATCTCTCTCCGTTCAAAAGTTCCCATACAAACTTTGAACGACCATATGGCGGCCATCTTGAACTTTAGAAAGTCCAAAACACTTTTCGTCTAATTAAAAGCCCAATTTTATCCTACCGTGAAAATTTCAGAACCCTAAGAGCCCAACAACAGTTTCAAAATGAGCAAAAAAAATTGGCCCGATCCATGAATTTTCGTTTTTGTCCCGGGGCGCCGCCATCTTGAATTTTTTTCTAAATTTTTTTTTCGAATATTACTTTCAGGCCTCCCGAGTACGTCTATGCAAAATTTTAGTGCGCTCGGGTCATTATTTCGAAAAATCCATACAAAATTTTTTTTGTGCAAAAAATCCAAAAAAATTTTTTTCGGAATCTGGAGAGCCCAACAAATACGCACAGTGATTTCCAAACCGATCGGATAAAAAAAATTTTTTGAAAAAAAGTAAAAAAAATTTTTTTGCAAAAATTTTGTGTCTACCTGATGGCTCTTGGAATACTGTACGACATTTGTTCGAGCACCCCCCACCTATCACTCTCCGTTCAAAAGTTCCCATACAAAGTTTGAACACCCATACGGCGGCCATCTTGAATTTTAGAAAGTCCAAAATACGTTCTGTCCAATTCAGAGCCCAACTTTATCGTACTGTTAAAATTTGAAATCCCTAAACGCTCATCAACAGTTTCAAAATGGGCAAAAAAAATTGCCCCGATCCATGAATTTTTGTTTTTGCCCCGGGGCGCCGCCATCTTGAATTTTTTCCCAAATTTTTTTTTCGATTATTACTCTCGGGCCCCTAAAGTGTGCCTATGCAAAATTTTAGCGCGCTCGGGTCATTATTTCGAAAAATCCATACAAATTTTTTTTTGCGCAAAAAATCCAAAAAAAATTTTTTTATAATCTCGGAGGCCCGACTATTACGCACAGCGATTTTTGGCCCGCTAGGATCATTTTGTAATTTTTGAAAAAAAAAAAAAAAGTTTTTTGCCATTTTTTTTTTCTCATCGAATAGCTCTCGGGGTCATCTATGACATTTGGTCGAGCACCACCCACCTATCTCCCCCCGTTTAAAAGTTGCCATACAAACTTTGACGAGCCCTACGGCGGCCATCTTGGATCCCAAAATTACAAAAAAAATATTTTTCTAATCTACGACCTCCAGAAGACCTACCACGAAAAAATCCGGCTCGAAGGACCAACTTGAAAATCGGGTGCAAATTTTTTTTTACTTTTTGCCAAAAATTTTTGCGGCCTCAGAAACTGCCGGCAGTTCCCTATGACATTTGGTCGACCACCCCCCACCCAGGTGCTACCGTTTGGCCGGGCCGTCGATCGAAAAGACGGTCTTTCGAGGTAGACCAGGTTTCGGATTTTTCCTCCCTGTTTGGGACCAGACCCTACACGATGATATACGACAATAGACCGTAGGTCCCACCCAGTGAGCCACAGAACCATGTCAACAACAATCAGTCGGGTTGCGGCTATATATAATACTAACTAGTTATTTTTTTGTGCGCGAGGCCCGAGGGCCTCGCGGCGGCTCTTTATCGGGGAGGCAAGAGGCCGAAAGATAATAATTTTAGGCTACAGTTAAAAAAAGTTTTGCCTAGAGGTCGGATTCAGCGATGGGAAGGGAGGAGAGCCGGTGGTGTGCCCGACAGTTATTTAAGATAAGATTCACAATTTGCCTGATTTAATTTGCCCGAATGATTTGTTTACCATAACAATTTTATCACATACTTTAATTTTCCAGGGGGTCACAGTTCTAACCCAGCGTAGCCTACTTTCTGATGGCAGTTAAATTTTCTAAGGGGTCACAGTTCAAACCTAACCTAACCTATTGTCTGACTGAAGTTTCATTTTGTGAATGGTCTCAGTTACAATCTACCTAACCTACATTCTGATAGTAATTTAATTTTCCAGGGGCCACAGTTATAATTTAACCTAACCTACACTCTAATATCAATTTCATTTTCCAGGAGTTCACAGTTCTAACCTAAGCTAACCTATTGTCTGACAACAGTTTCGTTTTGTTCGGGGGTCACAGTTCTAACCTAACCTAACATATTGTCTGACAGCAGTTTCATGTTGTGAAGGGTCACCGTTCTAACCTAATCTACTACCTGATGACAGTTTAATGTTCTAAGGGGTCACAGTTCTAACCTAACCTACTTCCAGATAACAGATTAATTTTCTAAGGTGTCACAGTTCTAACCTAACCTAACCTAACCTACTTTCTGATAGCGGTTTCATTTAACAGGAGATCACAGTTCTTACCTAACCTAACCTACTTCCTGATCGCAGTTTTAATTTTCTAAGCGGTCAAAGTTCTAACCTAACCTAACATATTGTCTGACAGCAGTTTCATGTTGTGGAGGGTCACAGTTCTAACCTAATCTACTACCTGATGACAGTTTAATGTTCTAAGGTGTCACAGTTCTAACCTAACCTAACCTACTTTATGATAGCGGTTTCATTTAACAGGAGGTCACAGTTCTTACCTAACCTAACATACTTACTTCCTGATCGCAGTTTTTATTTTCTAAACGGTCACAGTTCTAACCTAACCTAACCTACTTTCTGATAGCTGTTTTATTTTCTAACGGGTCACATTTTAACCTAACCTAACCTATTTACTGACAGCAGTTTCATTTTGTGAAGGGTCACAGTTCCAACCTAACCTAACCTACTTTTTGATAACAGTTTCCTGGTAACATTATATAACTTGATCCCATAATCGCCACGCTGGGCAAGCGGATTGGCGATAATAGTAATGTGTCCACTATGACGCTGCTGTTCATCATCAATATTTATCAAATAGTGGTCAGTGGCACTTCAATCCCTTAGTTGACTCTTACGACACCCGCAGGAGGAGTTGGGGTGGTGACAAATGTATTCTTACTGCCGTCACCACACGTCACAATTAATATAGTAAACAATAAGTATGATTTAAGATGTTATGATATCATGGTTGTTGAATAGGATGACAATTAAAATTATAGCAAATGAAATTCTCGCAAATGGGTGTATCCCGTGCCTGTGAGTATATCTGGAAACTGCCCACTGCAAATTGGAAAAAACCCATCATTTCTTAAGAATTAGCGTATAATAAGTATCAAATTACTGTACAGTTGGCATAGAAACCATTGTTATTTACTTATAATATAGTAATTAACTATTATTATACGCTGGTTCAAATTTTCTATGGGCAGACAATTTTTCGCAACATTATTTTTTTATTTTGCTGCTTTTTTCGTGTAACAACAGTTGTGAGTTTTCAGGAGAAGATTTGAACGTAAAGACACGACAATTCCAACTCACATAAGTAATCAAAACTTTCTGTCAAGTGCAAAAGTAGGTAATACATTTTTATGCCAAACTCATGTAGGTTGGAAGGTAATCGTGTAACAATGTCCATTTTGTACACATGACAAAAACTATTACAAGCCTTGAAAAGTTAAATTTAATGTCTGTTTGTAAAATTTGATGGTTAATTAATTGTTTTACTTTTGTTGTTTTTGTTATTATATTAAATATTAGTAATACTGTTTTATTACAATACGTTACATTATTTCTTGGATTCGAACAATTATACATTTCTCTCTAGTTAGCTACACAAAAAGTAACCATAGCGATACATTATGCGATTACAGGTTTCAAGTTTTTAGGGTTCCGTAACCCTTATAGAATCCGCATGTCTGTCTGTCCGTCCGTCTGTCCGTCTGATGTTACAGCCGATTTGCTCGGAATCTATAAATGTTACAGTAATGAAATTTGGTAAGGATATGTGTTAACTGAACCGCTACAAAATTGCGATACAATATTGTAAAAAAAATTGGGGTTGGGGCCCTCCATACATGTAGCGGAGGGATTGATTTTTTTTTGATGTATGTAAACGTGTGGGGTGTCATAGAAAAGTCTTTGAAAATTATATAAAGGTTTATAAGTCACATTTTATTTAAGCGAACCGTTTTAGCACGCAAAGTCTGAAAAGTGTGTCCCTACTCCTCTATTTTTTAAACTACGCGGTATAAAATTCTAAAAAAATATTTTATGCGTAATATAAAGTATTTCCACGATTTTTGGTTTGATTAAATTATCTCTTATACTTTTTGAGGCAGGTTGATTTAACCGTTTTTTTTTTATGATAATGATGATGCTACGGAACACTTTACGCGCGAGTCCGACTCGCACTTCGCCGGTTTTTTTTAATTATTGAAGCACTATTTCCACCAAACGGCCCGGATTGGAAAGAATACGACTTGTCTCGGTCCCGATCATATATCACTGATAACAGAAAAACTTCATGAAAGGCACGTAGTTTATGCAAGCAATCGGCTCTGCCCACAAAGACAATTGTGTCATTTAAAATTGTAGCCCAGAGAATGCCTGTCAAAATATTATTACACATTAAGTAGACACATTAATGGAAAATACTCTTGGGTTCTTACCAGACACCAGATTCTTATGAGAATAATCTGATGAACTTAAAAGTGCAACAGCGAATCACATAGGTATTATGTAAGTATATCTACATTTTGTTTAAGCCTTCATCAGCCTTAGCTTGTTAGATCATGGTCATGAAACAAAAACAGATTTAACAGACTAAATTTAAAAAGTACTGCATTCTATGTGGTGTTACATAAACATAATTTAAATATAAATTATTTGTTGTGTAAGCATTAATATATGAGTAGATGTTGAGTTGTGGTTTGAAATTCATTTATATTTTTTATTTCATGAAAAACATAGAAGACAATAGGTAAATAAATACATGAAGATGCTTACAAAAAGTAACTACTTACTTGAAGGTCACCGAGATGCGAACCTTGCGGGAGAGTTCCCATAATGCTGGCTGCGTTCCCCCTTTAGATTAAAACCCTAATCCTATGTGAGCAATAAACCCATTAAAGACAGAAATAAAGTTCGTTTAATTTATCTAAGTTGTTATCTTTTTTCAAACTTGCAATGAAATGTTTACATGACGAACCTCAAATCAATCAAGGAAGTACGTAGTTTCGGGTTCTACGAGCGAACAATGATTTAAAGGATTTCCGTACGAAATGTCAGGCCTTAGCCTGCAAAGCACCTTTCTTTTGTTTTTCACCGTCAAAGTATAACAGACTTGAATACATTAACTTGATTAACCCTAATCCTATGTGAGCAGTAAAACCATTCCTGACAGAAATAAAGTTTGTTTATTTTAAATAATTATATTACCTAAAAATCAGGAAGTTCATACATTATGCTCATAATATTATAGCACATATTTATCAATAAATTAGGAACAGTAGTTAAAAGAAAAATAATAAATATGATTTCTATAATGACGGTGTTCGACATTTTTTCTGCCACACAGCTGTCAGATTCATACTATTCATAGGCACCTGGGCCTAAGATATTGGAATTCTATTTTATTTGGAAGAGTATTGATTTTGTAATGGATTACGACTAATACAAGGTCGTCGAACTGAAGACTGAGCTATAAAACAGGCGCGCAAAGTCACTGGTATTAAAATTAATTACTATAACTTTGTTAAGTTCATGGGAATTGACTTGGAACTATTTTTTATTTATTTTAGAAAACAATATTTCTAAATTATTGATGAATAGGTGCTACAATATTACAATTATACATTATAACAGTTTAAGATAGGTCTGAGGCGGGCAACCTGATATTTCCGGCCTACGCCTTCAAGATTTGTATTAAAACACATAAACGACCTCTTGTCCTTAGTCGCACCTGAATGAAACGTCATAGCCTATTATAAGGAACATGACAAAAATATTTCATTGCCTGTTTGAGAAAATTCTACGTTTCACGTTAAACTATAAATATTTTATTACAAAAACATTTGTAAGTATGTTGTTATAAGTACCTAATTATTGATATTTCAATTAAGTAGCGTATAATTTGCGTGTGGTGGGTATCAAATTAAGCAATAGGTAATAAAGCGCTTGAGGATAATTTTGCCAGTATCTTGGCTCAAGTTATATTAATGGACATTTTCCAATCAATCACACAATCCTCTTTCTCTCTTTGTTGACCTCTCTTTTCAATTTTTTTATTAAAGTTCGGGTTATTAAGGCCAAAGGTTCGGAGCGGACATCAGCTTGCGGCCTTTGCAGACAAAATTCGAGCCGAATCATTGGCCCTCCGGTTCGCTTATTAAAGCAGTTAATTGGAACAGTAGTCTATCCCGTCTATCTAACAGATTTATATTGGATCTGGCAATGTTCTGGACCTCCCGCGGCTCTGTTTTGTGAGCCGCTGATTGTGACGTAGCTATCTTGGGTGGCCCCCGGTGTGGAAGCTGGTGGTGTCACCCCAATGAAAGTAAAAAGGAAGGAAAATAAATTTTATATGATCAAGGATATGGATAATTTATTATTTATAATATTGAAAAAATAACAAAACGCAATAATTAATAAGACAAAAATAATTTATTTTTTTATTAATAATTTATTATTTTTTTATATTATTATTAATTGTTATACAATAAAAAATTCTTGTTTCCTACTTTGGCAACTGCAAACTCAGCAATAACTTCATCGAAATTTATATCGTTGTATTACCTCGTGTTCGATGGCTAATATACCAAGATTGATAAGCCGCGATTGGGCCATGGTTGCGCGGAAATAGTTGACTACCCTCACTAATCCATTATGTAGTATGGAAGCGCTGGGCTCTGGCAGCTCGGCCGACGGCCTCGCTATGCGACGCTTTGGGCCTACGGTCCTACAGGGAGCTCGGCTTTCGGCCTTAGCTGGGCGCCTCTGAGGAAATTCCATACAAATTATTTTTTGTCCAAAAAATTCAAAAAAATATTTTTTGAATAGCTATTGAGAATCTCTATGAGATTTGTTAAAGCACCCCCCACCTATCTCTCTCCGTTGAAAAGTTCCCATTCTAACTTTTTTCTCAGAGGCAAATTCCATACAAATTTTTTTTTGTCCAAAAAATCCAAAAAAAATTTTTTTTAATAGCTATTGAGAATCTCTATGAGATTTGCTAAGGCACCCCCCACTTATCTCTCTCCGTTCAAAAGTTCCCATACAAACTTTGAACGACCATATGGCGGCCATCTTGAATTTTAGAAAGTCCAAAACACTTTTCGTCCAATTAAGAGCCCAATCTTATCCTACCGTGAAAATTTCAGAACCCTAAGAGCCCAACAACAGTTTCAATATGGGAAAAAAAAATTGGCCCGATCCATGAAATTTCGTTTTTGTCCCGGGGCGCCGCCATCTTGAATTTTTTTCAAAATTTTTTTTTCGAATATTACTTTCGGGCCTCCCGAGTAGACGTGTGCGCCGATGTCAAAATGGTCGGCGGCGGCGTTTGCCAAAAAGTCGGCGGCGGCGGCGTGATTTCGGCGTGAAATCGGCGTCAAGGTCACGTGAATATAAAAGAGGAATTCGATCGTATTATTTGTTATAATTGAGATAAATACAATAAAAATGTTCAATAAACACCACCAATGACCAACTTAACCACTGATCAATATATAACAGTTTTCTCTTCCCATCATGTTATAAAGCTTGTCCACGAAATAAAGTCTTCTTCGTTGTCCTTCCCTTGTCCCATCTACTTGGGGTCGGGTCTCCTTGATCGGGTGCGCCAGACGTTTCTGTTCTGGGTTGTCATATTTTGAAGTGCTGTGGCTTCCAAATCCTTTTTGATATTTGACCACCACGTAGCCTTGGGTCTGCCCCTTCCTCGGGGGGTTTCATGCAAACGAAGAGCCAGTTTGACCGCATAGTCGTCATCTCTCCTCATAACATGGCCGTACCAGCGTAGTCTGCGCTCCAGCATTTTTTCGGTGATGGGAGCCACTTTGCAGCTACCACGAACATACTCGTTGCGTATCCTGTCTGCCCTAGTTACGCCTCCAGCCCATCGAAGCATCTTCATTTCCGTAACGTGCAGGCGTTGCTCATGAGTTTGCTTTGTGGTCCAGCATTCAGAAACAGCAGTGCAGGTCTAATAGCGGTCTTGTAAACTTTTCCTTTGACCTTAATGGGCATATGGGCATCGCATAGTACACCTGAGAGGCTTCTCCATTTCAGCCACACTGCATTCACCCTGTGCACCACATCGCCATCAGCGTTAGCATCGGATGTAAGAAGAGACCCGAGATACCGAAATTTAGTTACACTGGGAACTGGGACTCCGTGTATCGATATCACGGTATTATTACTTGCGGTGGTAGCATAATTGCAATACATGTGCTCAGTTTTAGTTTTGCTTACACGCAATCCGGCTCGTTCAAGGGCTTCTGTCCATTTGTTCAACGCGCTCTGCATTTCTTGTGCGGTTTTAGCTGTGAGGAGGATATCATCAGCATAGAGCAGACACCATGGTAGTGGATCCTGTAAGTGTCTTGTGAGATAGTCCATTACCAGATTAAAGAGGAGTGGACTCAGTGCAGAACCCTGGTGCACACCAACCCCAACTTGCTAAATTAATCCGGCTGGCGATCTAACCTGCGTAGTGACACACTGGTACATATCTTTAATGAGCTCTACATAGGGTTCGGGGACATTTTGTGCCCTAATTGCATGCCACACCAATTTTCGTGGGACCCTATCAAAAGCTTTCTCCAGGTCGATGAAGGTTAGGTGTAGATCCTCTTTATTTGCCCTATGTTTCTCCATGATAATTCTGATGGTTTGTATGGCATCCGTTGTCGATCTTCCTGGAGTGAAGCCAAACTGGTTTTCTGTTACTCTAGTAAGCTCTAGCAGTCGGCGATTTGTTATACGTTCCCAGATTTTGAGGGTATGTGAGGTGAGTTTTATCCCTCTATAATTGCCGCACTCACCTACATCACCTTTATTTTTGTCCACGAAATAAAGTAGTCATCGTAAAATCAGTCTCCCCTGTTACACAATAGTCCCATGTAGTTCTAACAGCCATGGGACCGGAAATTGATTCTTCTGTTTTATGCTTTACAATCCAATATCGAAAAGCATTCGCTTAAAAGTCGTCGAAATCAAAATGACTTCAGATAATGCTTAATGCAAAAGTTCACGCCCAAAAAAGTGCGATCTTTCGCACCGATTTCAACAATGTTAGACTTGAAATAGTTAATTAAAATTGTAGACACGAGATTTGTGAATCTAATCTTCATTATAGTATCGATATAAATAGTTCGCAGCTCACATTCAATAGAATCCACCTATCTTTGCCAGGTCATCGGTCCATTATATTGGGAGCTTTCCTATGCTGCGCCGACAAGTTTATGCTTGCCTTTAAGAAATCACTTGCCCTAACGGTAATTTTGCGAGCAATATGTCCAGCCCACTGCCACATCAGTAGCACATTTCTACGGATCTCAACATTCCTATTTCAATCTCGTAGGAAACTCCTCTTTCTATCAACTAGCTCTATCTAGCTTATTGAGTGATCTTTTAAGCCCATAGTTACCTACCACGTTTTAGAGCCGTAAGTAACACTTGGTCGAAGAATTTCGTTTTGGAATATACTGCGGGATATTGAATTAGAAGATATTGTGCTGTCCGGCACTACTTTACTATTGACCTTTTTCTCAAAGTTAGATCCACCCAACTGGACTAGCTGTCTGTACACATATTCGTCGACTTTGAGCTCCGATCTTGACTGGAGTTTGTATCACAAATTCTAGATATTTCATATGGTCTTCGTTGATCTTCGTTTTATCTTAAGCCCAACGCATTCAGGGGCTCTACAGACTCAATGAGTACAGTGTGAGGTTCTCCAAGGTTTCAGCCATAATTATTTTATAGTCGGCGAACCGAACGTGGGTGGTGTAACTGATATACTCACTATTGATGTTGATGACAAAGCCCTTTCCAGACCAAAATCTTGAAGACATCTCCCAAAGCAACCAACAACAGTTTTGACATACTGCAATGGTATGGGTACTCCTCGCTGCAATGGTATGGGTTTCGTATACCGGTCTTGGAGACGAACTGGATGCTACAATATAAGTACCGGTAGTCTACTTGGCTTATTTGTTCTACTGTTTGTTAGTTACTTGTTCTTTGGACACATAGCCCACAAACTTGGAATACCTGCAAAAGGTCTCAGGAAACACATGCACTGGTCAGACCGGATCCGCACCACACTCAACATTCAGGTCGCTGAAGTGTTCCACGCTGCCAAAGATCGAGGCCGTTGGCGGAAGATCGTAAAAGAGAAATTAATGACTGATATCTAATAAAGATAATCACGACCCCCGGCACTGTGGTATCGGTGTAAGGAGTAAAAGTCTACTTGGTACCTCTGGAAATAGTTTATAGTATTTGTTTGTGAATAAGGGGGTAACCCCTTATTCATAAACGTCTCGATCGATTCAAATACTTCATCGGCCACGAACGTTAACCAGACGGGCAAGTTATACCTCTCGGTCTTCTGTATAACCTGACATTGCTTGTGCAAAAACCGAAACCGGCTTGTTCGGGAGGCTGGATGTCGTCGAGCTTAAGTATCTACGTGTAATGAGTGATGACACTCGATAGGCTGATATTTTATTTTCTGTATAAGAGCATTAGGTATGTAAATACGTAAAGCAAATAGCTTAGTATTTAGTCATTAACCCATAAGAAATAAGTCTGTTATTCAGTCAAGGCCACGCCGATTTCACGCCGACCATTAGTCGGCGGCGGCGGCGTGGCGAAAAAGGTCGGCGGCGGCGTGACGCCGGCGCGGCGCACACGTCTACTCCCGAGTACGTCTATGCAAAATTTTAGCGCGCTCGGGTCATTATTTCGAAAAATCCATACAAAATTTTTTTTGTGCAAAAAATCCAAAAAAAATTTTTTCGGGATCTGGAGAGCCCAACAAATACGCACAGCGATTTCCAAACCGATCGGATAAAAAAAATTTTTTGAAAAAAAGTAAAAAAAATTTTTTTGCAAAAATTTTTTTTCCATCTGATGGCTCTTGGAGTTCTGTACGACATTTGTTTGAGCTCCCCCCACCTATCTCCCTCCGTTCAAAAGTTCCCATACAAAGTTTGAACACCCATACGGCAGCCATCTTGAATTCTAGAAAGTCCAAAATACGTCCTGTCCAATTAAGAGCCCAACTTTATCATACTGTTAAAATTTCAAAACCCTAAACGCCCATCAACAGTTTCAAAATGGGCAAAAAAAATTGGCCCGATCCATGAATTTTGTTTTTGCCCCGGGGCGCCGCCATCTTGAATTTTTTCCCAACATTTTTTTTCGAATATTACTCTCGGGCCCCCAAAGTGTGCCTATGCAAAATTTTAGCGCGCTCGGGTCATTATTTCGAAAAATCCATACAAATTTTTTTTTGCGCAAAAAATCCAAAAAAAAATTTTTTCTAAAGTCGGGGGCCCGACTATTAAGCACAGCGATTTCTGGCCCGCTAGTATCATTTTCAAATTTTTGAAAAAAAAAAAAAAGTTTTTTGCCAATTTTTTTTTCTCACCGGATAGCTCTCGGGATCCTCTATGACATTTGGTCGAGCACCCCCCACCTATCTCCCCCCGTTTAAAAGTTGCCATACAAACTTTGACGGACCCTACGGCGGCCATCTTGGATTTTAAAATTACAAAAAAAATATTTTTCTACTCTAGGACCTTCAGAAGTCCTGCCACAAAAAAATCAGGCTCGAAGGACCAACTTGAAAATCGGGTGCAAATTTTTTTTTACTTTTTTCCAAAAATTTTTGCGGCTTCAAAAACTGCCAGCAGTTCCCTATGACATTTGGTCGACCACCCCCCACCCAGGTCCTACCGTTTGGCCGGGCCGTCGATCGAAAAGACGGTCTTTCGAGGTAGACCCGGTTTCGGATTTTTCCTCCCTGTTTGGGACCAGACCCTACACGCTACACGATGGTATACGACAATAGACCGTAGGTTCCACCTAGTGAGCCACAGAACCATGTCAACAACAATCAGTCGGGTTGCGGCTATATATAATACTAACTAGTTTTTTGCTCTGTGCGCGAGGCCCAAGGGCCTCGCGGGCCTCTCTTTTTGTCGATTGGACGAGTGGAGGACTCGAGATTTATTTTTTATTTTCTTTAATTTTTTTATTATTGTTTTTGTATTATTTTCTACTTTTATCGCCGTGTTTGGGCTTTGGAGCTGGACTCCTGCAGCTCGGCCTTCGGCCTCGCGAGCTGTCACGCCTCTGAGGGACGCTTCGGGCCTTCGGCCCTACGCGGAGCTCGGCCTTCGGCCTTCGCAGATTGTCGAAACGAATCGTCGGGCCTGCGGCCCTCCGATTCGTTTTCATGTTACACTTTTTCATTGAGTAGCATGGATGCCTTGGACTCCTGCAGCTCGGCCTTCGGCCTCGCGAGCTGGCGCGCCTGTGTTGGACGCTTCGGGCCTTCGGCCCTACGCGGAGCTCGGCCTTCGGCCTTCGCAGGTTGTCGAAACGAATCGTCGGGCCTGCGGCCCTCCGATTCGTTTTCAAGTTACACTTTTTCATTGAGTAGCATGGGGGTTCTGGACTCAAGCAGCTCGGCCTTCGGCCTCGCGAGCTGGCGCACCTGTGTTGGACGCTTCGGGCCTTCGGCCCTACGCGGAGCTCGGCCTTCGGCCTTCACAGCTACGAAGCTTCGCCTTCGGACCTTCGGCCCTCAGGCTCAGCTTATATAGTTACACAGGTTTTATTACACGTAGAAAAGCTTTGTTTTCTCGCAGCTCGGCCTCCGGCCTCGCAGGCTACCGAGCCTCTATGGGACGCTCCGGGCCTTCGGCCCTACGCGGAGCTCGGCCTGCGGCCTTCGCTGGGGTTCGAAGCGAACCGTCGGGCCTGCGGCCCTCCGGTTCGCTTATTAAGACAGTTAGGAAGAGCAGTTTCACCGCGTGGGCTCGCCCGTCGGGCCTTCGGCCCTCGGGCTCGCGCGGAGAGCACCTCGATCGTGACGCTCCGGGCCTTCGGCCCTACGCGGAGCTCGGCCTTCGGCCTTCGCGGGCTTGACGCCTCGCCATCGGGCCTTCGGCCCTCAGGCTCGGCTTATTAAGATACTGGGGTTGTTGAACGCTTGGTAGCTCGATTTGCTCGGAGCTCGGCCTTCGGCCTCGCTTTAAATTACTTGGAGGTGACGCGCTTGGGCCCTCGGGGTGAAGCTCCGGGCCTTCGGCCCTCCGCGAGGTCGGCCTTCGGCCTCCCACCCTGAAGCTCGCCCTTCGGGCTCGCTTAACATAGATTTGTATTGGTTCTGGTAATGTTCCGGCCCTCCTGCAGCGAGGCCTTCGGCCTCGCCCAAAATTACTGGGGTTCGGGACCCCCTTGGGCCCCGGAAGTGAAGCTCCGGGCCTTCGGCCCTCCGCGGGGTCGGCCTTCGGCCTCCCGGCCTGAAGCTCGCCCTTCGGGCTCGCTTAACTTACTTGGGATTTTGACTTTTTGTTCGGGGTCGCCGCCATCTTGAATTTTTTTCCAAATTTTTTTTCAGATTATCACTCCTGGGCCCAAATAATGCCCGCATGCCAAATTTCAGCGCGATCGGACCATTATTTCGAAAAATCCATACAAATTTTTTTTTGTGCAAAAAATCTGAAAAAAATTTTTTCGGAATCTGGAGAGCCCAAAAGTCACGCACAGCGATTTCCAGCTCGATCGGATGAAAAAAAAAATTTCGAAAAAAAAAAAAATTTTTTTTTGTAAAAATTTTTTGCCCACCTGACAGCTCTCGGGGTCCTCTATGACATTTGGTCGAGCACCCCCCACCTATCTCCCCCCGTTTAAGAGTTCCCATACAAACTTTGACGGGCCCTACGGCGGCCATCTTGGATCCGAGAATCACAAAAACACTTTTTCTTTAATCTAGGACCCTCAGAGATTCTACCACAAAAAAATCCGGCTCGAAGGACCATTTTGAAAATTTGGTGCAAAATTTTTTTTTTTTTTTTGAAAAAATTTTTGCGGCTTTAAAAACTGTCAGCAGTTCCCTATGACATTTGGTCGAGCACCCCCCACCTAGGTCTCACCGTTTAGCCAGGCCGTCGAACATTTTTTGACCAGGAAGCAAATCCTGAAATGTCAGATTTTTCCCGGGGTCACCAGAGCGCCCTCTATGCAACCGTATATAACACTATACCCCACCGTACCTCCTTCTGGGAGAACAATCGTATCAATCAGAAATCAGTCGGGATGCAGCTATATATATTATTAACTAGTTTTTTGCTCTGTGCGCGAGGCCCAAGGGCCTCGCGGGCCTCTCTTTTTGTCGACTGGACGAGTGGAGGACTCGAGATTTATTTTTTATTTTCTTTAATTTTTTAATTATTTTTTACTGTTATCGCAGTTGTTGGGCTTTTGAGCTGGACTCCTGCAGCTCGGCCTTCGGCCTCGCGAGCTGTCAGGCCTCTGAGGGACGCTTCGGGCCTTCGGCCCTACGCGGAGCTCGGCCTTCGGCCTTCGCAAATTGTCGAAACGAATCGTCGGGCCTGCGGCCCTCCGATTCGTTTTCATGTTACACTTTTTCATTGGGTAGCATGGGAGCACTGGACTCTGGCAGCTCGGCCTTCGGCCTCGCAAGCTGGCGCGCTTATGTTGGACGCTTCGGGCCTTCGGCCCTACGCGGAGCTCGGCCTTCGGCCTTCGCAAGTTATCGAAACAAATCGTCGGGCCTGCGGCCCTCCGATTCGTTTTCATGTTACACTTTTTCATTGAGTAGCATGGATGCGTTGGACTCCTGCAGCTCGGCCTTCGGCCTCGCGAGCTGGCTGGCCTGTGTTGGACGCTTCGGGCCTTCGGCCCTACGCGGAGCTCGGCCTTCGGCCTTCGCAGATTGTCGAAACGAATCGTCGGGCCTGCGGCCCTCCGATTCGTTTACAAGTTACACTTTTTCATTGAGTAGCATGGATGCGTTGGACTCTGGCAGCTCGGCCTTCGGCCTCGCGAGCTGGCGCGCCTATGTTGGACGCTTCGGGCCTTCGGCCCTACGCGGAGCTCGGCCTTCGGCCTTCGCAGCTACGAAGCTTCGCCTTCGGGCCTTCGGCCCTCAGGCTCAGCTTATATAGTTACTCAGATTTTGTTATACGTAGAAAAGCTTTATTTTCTCGCAGCTCGGCCTCCGGCCTCGCAGGCTACCGCGCCTCTATGGGACGCTCCGGGCCTTCGGCCCTACGCGGAGCTCGGCCTACGGCCTTCGCTGGGGTTGGAAGCGAACCGTCGGGCCTGCGGCCCTCCGGTTCGCTTATTAAGACAGTTAGGAAGGGCAGTTTCACCGCGTGGGCTCGCCCGTCGGGCCTTCGGCCCTCGGGCTCGCGCGGAGAGCACCTCGATCGTGACGCTCCGGGCCTTCGGCCCTACGCGGAGCTCGGCCTTCGGCCTTCGCGGGCTTGACGCCTCGCCATCGGGCCTTCGGCCCTCAGGCTCGGCTTATTAAGATACTGGGGTTGTTGAACGCTTGGTAGCTCGATTTGCTCGGAGCTCGGCCTTCGGCCTCGCTTTAAATTACTTGGAGGTGACGCGCTTGGGCCCTCGGGGTGAAGCTCCGGGCCTTCGGCCCTCCGCGAGGTCGGCCTTCGGCCTCCCGCCCTGAAGCTCGCCCTTCGGGCTCGCTTAACATAGATTTATACTGGTTCTGGTAATGTTCCGGCCCTCCTGCAGCGAGGCCTTCGGCCTCGCCCAAAATTACTGGGGATCGGGACCCCCTTGGGCCCCAAGAGTGAAGCTCCGGGCCTTCGGCCCTCCGCGGGGTCGGCCTTCGGCCTCCCGGCCTGAAGCTCGCCCTTCGGGCTCGCTTAACTTACTTGGGATTTAGACTTTTTGTTCGGGGTCGCCGCCATCTTGGATTTTTTTCCAAATTTTTTTTCAGATTATCACTCCTGGGGCCAAATAATGCCCGCATGCCAAATTTCAGCGCGATCGGACCATTATTTCGAAAAATCCATACAAAATTTTTTTTGTGCAAAAAATCTGAAAAAATTTTTTTCGGAATCTGGAGAGCCCAAAAGTCACGCACAGCGATTTCCAGCTCGATTGGATGAAAAAAAATTTTTCGAAAAAAAAAAAAAAATTTTTTTGCAAAAATTTTTTGCTCACCTGAAAGCTCTCGGGGTCCTCTATGACATTTGGTCGAGCACCCCCCACCTATCTCCCCCCGTTTAAGAGTTCCCATACAAACTTTGACGGGCCCTACGGCGGCCATCTTGGGTCCGAGAATCACAAAAACACTTTTTCTTTAATCTAGGACCCTGAGAGATTCTACCACAAAAAAATCCGGCTCGAAGGACCATTTTGAAAATTTGGTGCAAAAATTTTTTTTTTTTTTCGAAAAAATTTTTGTGGCTTCAAAAACTGTCAGCAGTTCCCTATGACATTTGGTCGAGCACCCCCCACCTAGGTCTCACCGTTTGGCCGGGCCGTCGAACATTTTTTGACCAAAACATGGTAGACTAAAATCCATATTTTTCTGGACCTACAAATTTGTTCCTTTATACAAATATCAAAATTTTTTCAAGTTAGTACTTTCCGTTTAGAAATAAAACATACCGTTGAGAAATGAGTGGTAATGCAGCTATAATAATATTAACTAGTTTTTTGCTCTGTGCGCGAGGCCCAAGGGCCTCGCGGGCCTCTCTTTTTGTCGACTGGAGGGGTGGAGGACTCGAGATTTATTTTTTATTTTCTTTTATTTTTTTATTATTGTTTTTGTATTAATTTTTACTTTTGTCGCAGTAATAGGGCTTGTGAGCTGGACTCCTGCAGCTCGGCCTTCGGCCTCGCGAGCTGTCACGCCTCTGAGGGACGCTTCGGGCCTTCGGCCCTACGCGGAGCTCGGCCTTCGGCCTTCGCAGATTGTCGAAACGAATCGTCGGGCCTGCGGCCCTCCGATTCGTTTTCATGATACACTTTTTCATTGAGTAGCATGGATGCCTTGGACTCCTGCAGCTCGGCCTTCGGCCTCGCGAGCTGTCACGCCTCTGAGGGACGCTTCGGGCCTTCGGCCCTACGCGGAGCTCGGCCTTCGGCCTTCGCAAATTGTCGAAACGAATCGTCGGGCCTGCGGCCCTCCGATTCGTTTTCATGTTACACTTTTTCATTGCGTAGCATGGGAGCGCTGCACTCAAGCAGCTCGGCCTTCGGCCTCGCAGGCTGCCGCGCCTCTATGGGACGCTCCGGGCCTTCGGCCCTACGCGGAGCTCGGCCTGCGGCCTTCGCTGGGGTTCGAAGCGAACCGTCGGGCCTACGGCCCTCCGGTTCGCTTATTAAGACAGTTAGGAAGGGCAGTTTCACCGCGTGGGCTCGCCCATCGGGCCTTCGGCCCTCGGGCTCGCGCGGAGAGCACCTCGATTGTGACGCTCCGGGCCTTCGGCCCTACGCGGAGCTCGGCCTTCGGCCTTCGCGGCTACGAAGCTTCGCCTTCGGGCCTTCGGCCCTCAGGCTCAGCTTATATAGTTACTCAGATATTATTATACGTAGAAAAGCTTTGTATTCTCGCAGCTCGGCCTCCGGCCTCGCAGGTTACCGCGCCTCTATGGGACGCTCCGGGCCTTCGGCCCTACGCGGAGCTCGGCCTGCGGCCTTCGCTGGGGTTCGAAGCGAACCGTCGGGCCTGCGGCCCTCCGGTTCGCTTATTAAGACAGTTAGGTAGGGCAGTTTCACCGCGTGGGCTCGCCCGTCGGGCCTCCGGCCCTCGGGCTCGCGCGGAGAGCACCTCGATCGTGACGCTCCGGGCCTTCGGCCCTACGCGGAGCTCGGCCTTCGGCCTTCGCGGGCTTGACGCCTCGCCATCGGGCCTTCGGCCCTCAGGCTCGGCTTATTAAGATACTGGGGTTGTTGAACGCTTGGTAGCTCGATTTGCTCGAAGCTCGGCCTTCGGCCTCGCTTTAAATTACTTGGAGGTGACACGCTTGGGCCCTCGAGGTGAAGCTCCGGGCCTCCGGCCCTCCGCGAGGTCGGCCTTCGCCCTCCCACCCTGAAGCTCGCCCTTCGGGCTCGCTTAACTTAGATTTGTATTGATTCTGGTAATGTTCCGGCCCTCCTGCAGCGAGGCCTTCGGCCTCGCCCAAAATTACTGGGGTTGGGGACTCCCTTGGGCCCCAGGAGTGAAGCTCTGGGCCTTCGGCCCTCCGCGGGGTCGGCCTTCGGCCTCCCGGCGTGAAGCTCGCCCTTCGGGCTCGCTTAACTTACTTAGGATTTTGACTTTTTGTTCGGGGTCGCCGCCATCTTGGATTTTTTTCCAAATTTTTTTTCAGAATATCACTCCTGGGCCCAAATGATGCCCGCATGCCAAATTTCAGCGCGATCGGACCATTATTTCGAAAAATCCATACAAAATTTTTTTTGTGCAAAAAATCTGAAAAAATTGTTTTCGCAATCTGGAGAGCTCAAAAGTCACGCACAGCGATTTCCAGCTCGATCCGATGAAAAAAAATTTTTCGAAAAAAAAAAAATTTTTTTTTTTGCAAAAATTTTTTGCCCACCTGACAGCTCTCGGGGTCCTCTATGACATTTGGTCGAGCACCCCCCACCTATCTCCCCCCGTTTAAGAGTTCCCATACAAACTTTGACGGGCCCTACGGCGGCCATCTTGGATCCGAGAATCACAAAAACACTTTTTCTTTAATCGAGGACCATCAGAGATTCTCCCACAAAAAAATCCGGCTCGAAGGACCATTTTGAAATTTGAGTGCAAAATTTTTTTTTTTTTTTTCGCAAAAATTTTTGCGGCTTCAAAAACTGTCGGCAGTTCCCTATGACATTTGGTCGAGCACCCCCCACCTAGGTCTCACCGTTTAGCCAGGCCGTCGAACATTTTTCGACCAGGGAGCAAATCCTGAAATGTCAGATTTTTCCCTAGGTCACCGGCGCGCCCTCTATACGACGGTATATAGCACTAACCCCTACCGAAACTCCTTCCGGGAGAACAATCATGTCATTCAGAAATCAGTCGGGATGCAGCTATATATATTATTAACTAGTTTTTTGCTCTGTGCGCGAGGCCCAAGGGCCTCGCGGGCCTCTCTTTTTGTCGACTGGATGAGTGGAGGACTCGAGATTTATTTTTTATTTTCTTTAATTTTTTTATTATTGTTTTTGTATTAATTTTTACTTTTGTCGCAGTAATAGGGCTTGTGAGCTGGACTCTTGCAGCTCGGCCTTCGGCCTCGCCAGCTGTCAGGCCTCTGAGGGACGCTTCGGGCCTTCGGCCCTACGCGGAGCTCGGCCTTCGGCCTTCGCAGATCGTCGAAACGAATCGTCGGGCCTGCGGCCCTCCGATTCGTTTTCATGTTACACTTTTTCATTGAGTAGCATGGATGCCTTGGACTCCTGCAGCTCGGCCTTCGGCCTCGCGAGCTGGCACGCCTGTGTTGGACGCTTCGGGCCTTCGGCCCTACGCGGAGCTCGGCCTTCGGCCTTCGCGGATTGTCGAAACGAATCGTCGGGCCTGCGGCCCTCCGATTCGTTTTCATGTTACCCTTTTTCGTTGAGTAGCATGGGAGCACTGGACTCTGGCAGCTCGGCCTTCGGCCTCGCGAGCTGGCGCGCCTGTATTGGACGCTTCGGGCCTTCGGCCCTACGCGGAGCTCGGCCTTCGGCCTTCGCAGCTACGGAGCTTCGCCTTCGGGCCTTCGGCCCTCAGGCTCAGCTTATATAGTTACACAGATATTATTATACGTAGAAAAGCTTTGTTTTCTCGCAGCTCGGCCTCCGGCCTCGCAGGCTACCGCGCCTCAATGGGACGCTCCGGGCCTTCGGCCCTACGCGGAGCTCGGCCTGCGGCCTTCGCTGGGGTTCGAAGCGAACCGTCGGGCCTGCGGCCCTCCGGTTCTCTTATTAAGACAGTTAGGAAGGGCAGTTTTACCGCGTGGGCTCGCCCGTCGGGCCTTCGGCCCTCGGGCTCGCGCGGAGAGCACCTCGATTGTGACGCTCCGGGCCTTCGGCCCTACGCGGAGCTCGGCCTTCGGCCTTCGCGGGCTTGACGCCTCGCCATCGGGCCTTCGGCCCTCAGGCTCGGCTTATTAAGATACTGGGGTTGTTGAACGCTTGGTAGCTCGATTTGCTCGGAGCTCGGCCTTCGGCCTCGCTTTAAATTACTTGGAGGTGACGCGCTTGGGCCCTCCGGGGTGAAGCTCCGGGCCTTCGGCCCTCCGCGAGGTCGGCCTTCGGCCTCCCACCCTGAAGCTCGCCCTTCGGGCTCGCTTAACATAGATTTATATTGGTTCTGGTAATGTTCCGGCCCTCCTGCAGCGAGGCCTTCGGCCTCGCCCAAAATTACTGGGGTGGGGGACCCCCTCGGGCCCCTCGAGTGAAGCTCCGGGCCTTCGGCCCTCCGCGGGGTCGGCCTTCGGCCTCCCGGCCTGAAGCTCGCCCTTCGGGCTCGCTTAACTTACTCGGGATTTTGACTTTTTGTTCGGGGTCGCCGCCATCTTGGATTTTTTTCCAAATTTTTTTTCAGATTATCACTCCTGGGCCCAAATAATGCCCGCATGCCAAATTTCAGCGCGATCGGACCATTATTTCGAAAAATCAATACAAATTTTTTTTTGTGCAAAAAATCTAAAAAAAATTTTTTCGGAATCTGGAGAGCCCAAAAGTCACGCACAGCGATTTCCAGCTCGATCAGATGAAAAAATTTTTTTCGAAAAAAAAAAAAAAATTTTTTTTGCAAAAATTTTTTGCCCACCTGACAGCTCTCGGGGTCCTCTATGACATTTGGTCGAGCACCCCCCACCTATCTCCCCCCGTTTAAGAGTTCCCATACAAACTTTGACGCGCCCTACGGCGGCCATCTTGGATCCAAGAATCACAAAAACACTTTTTCTTTAATCTAGGTCCCTCAGAGATTCTACCACAAAAAAATCCGGCTCGAAGGACCATTTTGAAAATTGAGTGCAAAATTTTTTTTTTTTTTTTGAAAAAATTTTTGCGGCTTCAAAAACTGTCAGCAGTTCCCTATGACATTTGGTCGAGCACCCCCCACCTAGGTCTCACCGTTTGGTCTGGCCGTCTAACATTTTTTGACCAGGGAGCAAATCCTGAAATGTCAGATTTTTCCCGGTGCCTAGAGACCGCCCTCTATACGACCGTATATAACACTATACCCCACCATACCTCCTTCTGGGAGATCAATTGGATATGTCAGAAATCAGTCGGGATGCAGCTATAATAATATTAACTAGTTTTTTGCTCTGTGCGCGAGGCCCAAGGGCCTCGCGGGCCTCTCTTTTTGTCGACTGAGGTCGAGGCCGTGGAGATGTGTTTTTTATTTTCTTTTATTTTTTTATTATTGTTTTTGTATTATTTTTTACTGTTATCGCATTTTTTGGGCTTTTGAGCTGTACTCCTGCAGCTCGGCCTTCGGCCTCGCGAGCTGTCAGGCCTCTGAGGGACGCTTCGGGCCTTCGGCCCTACGCGGAGCTCGGCCTTCGGCCTTCGCAGATTGTCGAAACGAATCGTCGGGCCTGCGGCCCTCCGATTCGTTTTCATGTTACACTTATTCATTGAGTAGCATGGATGCGTTGGACTCCTGCAGCTCGGCCTTCGGCCTCGCGAGCTGTCAGGCCTCTGAGGGACGCTTCGGGCCTTCGGCCCTACGCGGAGCTCGGCCTTCGGCCTTCGCGGATTGTCGAAACGAATCGTCGGGCCTGCGGCCCTCCGATTCGTTTACATGTTACACTTTTTCATTGAGTAGCATGGATGCGTTGGACTCTGGCAGCTCGGCCTTCGGCCTCGCGAGCTGGCTCGCCTATGTTGGACGCTTCGGGCCTTCGGCCCTACGCGGAGCTCGGCCTTCGGCCTTCGCGGCTACGAAGCTTCGCCTTCGGGCCTTCGGCCCTCAGGCTCAGCTTATATAGTTACTGGAATGTTATTATACGTAGAAAAGCTTTGTATTCTCGCAGCTCGGCCTCCGGCCTCGCAGGCTACCGCGCCTCTATGGGACGCTCCGGGCCTTCGGCCCTACGCGGAGCTCGGCCTGCGGCCTTCGCTGGGGTTCGAAGCGAACCGTCGGGCCTGCGGCCCTCCGGTTCGCTTGTTAAGACAGTTAGAAAGGGTAGTTTCACCGCGTGGGCTCGCCCGTCGGGCCTTCGGCCCTCGGGCTCGCGCGCAGAGCACCTCGATATTGACGCTCCGGGCCTTCGGCCCTACGCGGAGCTCGGCCTTCGGCCTTCGCGGGCTTGACGCCTCGCCATCGGGCCTTCGGCCCTCAGGCTCGGCTTATTAAGATACTGGGGTTGTTGAACGCTTGGTAGCTCGATTTGCTCGGAGCTCGGCCTTCGGCCTCGCTTTAAATTACTTGGGGGTGACGCGCTTGGGCACTCGGGTCGAAGCTCCGGGCCTTCGGCCCTCCGCGAGGTCGGCCTTCGGCCTCCCGCCCTGAAGCTCGCCCTTCGGGCTCGCTTAACATAGATTTATATTGGTTCTGGTAATGTTCCGGCCCTCCTGCAGCGAGGCCTTCGGCCTCGCCCAAAATTACTGGAGTTCGGGACCCCCTTGGGCCCCGGGAGTGAAGCTCCGGGCCTTCGGCCCTCCGCGGGGTCGGCCTTCGGCCTCCCGGCCTGAAGCTCGCCCTTCGGGCTCGCTTAACTTACTTAGGATTTTGACTTTTTGTTCGGGGTGTCCGCCATCTTGGATTTTTTTCCAAATTTTTTTTCAGATTATTACTCCTGGGCCCAAATAATGCCCGCATGCCAAATTTCAGCGCGATCGGACCATTATTTCGAAAAATCCATACAAAATTTTTTTTGTGCAAAAAATATGAAAAAATTTTTTTCGGAATCTGGAGAGCCCAAAAGTCACGCACAGCGATTTCCAGCTCGATCGGATGAAAAAAAATTTTTCGAAAAAAAAAAAAAAATTTTTTTTGCAAACATTTTTTGCCCATCGAATGGCTCTCGGGGTCCTCTATGACATTTGGTCGAGCACCCCCCACCTATCTCCCCCCGTTTAAGAGTTCCCATACAAACTTTGACGGGCCCTACGGCGGCCATCTTGGATCCGAGAATCACGAAAACACTTTTTCTTTAATCTAGGACCCTTAGAGATTCTACCACAAAAAAATCCGGCTCGAAGGACCATTTTGAAAATTTGGTGCAAAATTTTTTTTTTTTTTTCGAAAAAATTTTTGTGGCTTCAAAAACTGTCAGCAGTTCCCTATGACATTTGGTCGAGCACCCCCCACCTAGGTCTCACCGTTTGGCCGGGCCGTAGAATATTTTTTGACCAGGGAGCAAATCCTGAAATGTCAGATTTTTCCCTAGGTCACAAGAGCGCCCTCTATGCAACCGTATATAACACTAACCCCCACCGTAACTCCTTCTGGGAGAACAATCATGTCATTCAGAAATGAGTGGTAATGCAGCTATATATATTATTAACTAGTTTTTTGCTCTGTGCGCGAGGCCCAAGGGCCTCGCGGGCCTCTCTTTTTGTCGACTGAGGTCGAGGCCGCGGAGATGTGTTTTTTATTTTCTTTAATTTTTTTATTATTGTTTTTGTATTATATTTTACTTATGTCGCAGTAATAGGGCTTGTGAGCTGGACTCATGCAGCTCGGCCTTCGGCCTCGCGAGCTGTCACGCCTCTGAGGGACGCTTCGGGCCTTCGGCCCTACGCGGAGCTCGGCCTTCGGCCTTCGCGGATTGTCGAAACGAATCGTCGGGCCTGCGGCCCTCCGATTCGTTTTCATGTTACACTTTTTCATTGAGTAGCATGGATGCGTTGGACTCCTGCAGCTCGGCCTTCGGCCTCGCGAGCTGGCTGGCCAGTGTTGGACGCTTCGGGCCTTCGGCCCTACGCGGAGCTCGGCCTTCGGCCTTCGCAGGTTATCGAAACGAATCGTCGGGCCTACGGCCCTCCGATTCGTTTACATGTTACACTTTTTCATTGAGTAGCATGGATGCGTTGTACTCTGGCAGCTCGGCCTTCGGCCTCGCGAGCTGGCGCGCCTGTGTTGGACGCTTCGGGCCTTCGGCCCTACGCGGAGCTCGGCCTTCGGCCTTCGCGGCTACGAAGCTTCGCCTTCGGGCCTTCGGCCCTCCGGCTCAGCTTATACAGTTACACAGAATTTATTATACATAGAAAAGCTTTGTTTTCTCGCAGCTCGGCCTCCGGCCTCGCAGGCTATCGCGCCTTTATGGGACGCTCCGGGCCTTCGGCCCTACGCGGAGCTCGGCCTGCGGCCTTCGCTGGGGTTCGAAGCGAACCGTCGGGCCTGCGGCCCTCCGGTTCGCTTTTTAAGACAGTTAGGAAGGGCAGTTTCACCGCGTGGGCTCGCCCGTCGGGCCTTCGGCCCTCGGGCTCGCGCGGAGAGCACCTCGATCGTGACGCTCCGGGCCTTCGGCCCTACGCGGAGCTCGGCCTTCGGCCTTCGCGGGCTTGACGCCTCGCCATCGGGCCTTCGGCCCTCAGGCTCGGCTTATTAAGATACTGGGGTTGTTGAACGCTTGGTAGCTCGATTTGCTCGGAGCTCGGCCTTCGGCCTCGCTTTAAATTACTTGGAGGTGACGCGCTTGGGCCCTTGGGGTGAAGCTCCGGGCCTTCGGCCCTCCGCGAGGTCGGCCTTCGGCCTCCCACCCTGAAGCTCGCCCTTCGGGCTCGCTTAACAAAGATTTATATTGGTTCTGGTAATATTCTGGCCCTCCTGCAGCTCGGCCTTCGGCCTCGCCCAAAATTACTGGGGTCGGGGACCCTCTTGGGCCCCAGGAGTGAAGCTCAGGGCCTTCGGCCCTCCGCGGGGTCGGCCTTCGGCCTCCCGGCCTGAAGCTCGCCCTTCGGGCTCGCTTAACTTACTCGGGATTTTGGCTTTTTGTTCGGGGTCGCCGCCATCTTGGATTTTTTTCCAAATTTTTTTTCAGATTATCACTCCTGGGCCCAAATGATGCCCGCATGCCAAATTTCAGCGCGATCGGACCATTATTTCGAAAAATCCATACAAAATTTTTTTTGTGCAAAAAATCTGAAAAAATTTTTTTCGGAATCTGGAGAGCCAAAAAGTCACGCACAGCGATTTCCAGCTCGATCGAATGAAAAAAAAATTTTCGAAAAAAAAAAAAAAAATTTTTTTGCAAAATTTTTTTGCCCACCTGACAGCTTTCGGGGTCCTCTATGACATTTGGTCGAGCACCCCCCACCTATCTCCCCCCGTTTAAGAGTTCCCATACAAACTTTGACGGGCCCTACGGCGGCCATCTTGGATCCGAGAATCACAAAAACACTTTTTCTTTAATCTAGGTCCCTCAGAGATTCTACCACAAAAAAATCCGGCTCGAAGGACCATTTTGAAATTTGAGTGCAAAATTTTTTTTTTTTTTTTTGAAAAATTTTTGTGGCTTCAAAAACTGTCAGCAGTTCCCTATGACATTTGGTCGAGCACCCCCCACCTAGGTCTCACCGTTTAGCCAGGCCGTCGAACATTTTTTGACCAGGGAGCAAATCCCGAAATGTCAGATTTTTCCCTAGGTCACCAGCGCGCCCTCTATACGGCGGTATATAACACTAACCCCTACTAAAACTCCTTCCGGGAGAACAATCATGTCATTCAGAAATGAGTGGTAATGCAGCTATATATATTATTAACTAGTTTTTTGCTCTGTGCGCGAGGCCCAAGGGCCTCGCGGGCCTCTCTTTTTGTCGACTGGAGGAGTGGGGTATTGGAGATATTTTTTTTATTTTCTTTAATTTTTTTATTATTGTTTATGTATTATATTTTACTTATGTCGCAGTTGTTGGGCTTTTGAGCTGGACTCCTGCAGCTCGGCCTTCGGCCTCGCGAGCTGTCACGCCTCGGAGGGACGCTTCGGGCCTTCGGCCCTACGCGGAGCTCGGCCTTCGGCCTTCGCGGATTGTCGAAACGAATCGTCGGGCCTGCGGCCCTCCGATTCGTTTTCATGTTACACTTTTTCATTGAGTAGCATGGATGCGTTGGACTCCTGCAGCTCGGCCCTCGGCCTCGCGAGCTGGCGCGCCTGTGTTGGACGCTTCGGGCCTTCGGCCCTACGCGGAGCTCGGCCTTCGGCCTTCGCAGGTTGTCGAAACGAATCGTCGGGCCTACGGCCCTCCGATTCGTTTTCATGTTACACTTTGTCATTGAGTAGCATGGACGCGTTGGACTCTGGCAGCTCGGCCTTCGGCCTCGCGAGCTGGCGCGCCTATGTTGGACGCTTCGGGCCTTCGGCCCTACGCGGAGCTCGGCCTTCGGCCTTCGCGGCTACGAAGCTTCGCCTTCGGGCCTTCGGCCCTCAGGCTCAGCTTATATAGTTACTCAGATATTATTATACGTAGAAAAACTTTGTATTCTCGCAGCTCGGCCTCCGGCCTCGCAGGCTACCGCGCCTCTATGGGACGCTCCGGGCCTTCGGCCCTACGCGGAGCTCGGCCTGCGGCCTTCGCTGGGGTTCGAAGCGAACCGTCGGGCCTGCGGCCCTCCGGTTCGCTTATTAAGACAGTTAGGAAGGGCAGTTTCACCGCGTGGGCTCGCCCGTCGTGCCTTCGGCCCTCGGGCTCGCGCGGAGAGCACCTCGATCGTGACGCTCCGGGCCTTCGGCCCTACGCGGAGCTCGGCCTTCGGCCTTCGCGGGCTTGACGCCTCGCCATCGGGCCTTCGGCCCTCAGGCTCGGCTTATTAAGATACTGGGGTTGTTGAACGCTTGGTAGCTCGATTTGCTCGGAGCTCGGCCTTCGGCCTCGCTTTAAATTACTTGGAGGTGACGCGCTTGGGCCCTCGGGGTGAAGCTCCGGGCCTTCGGCCCTCCGCGAGGTCGGCCTTCGGCCTCCCACCCTGAAGCTCGCCCTTCGGGCTCGCTTAACATAGATTTATATTGGTTCTGGTAATGTTCCGGCCCTCCTGCAGCGAGGCCTTCGGCCTCGCCCAAAATTACTGGGTTTCGGGACCCCCATGGGCCCCGGGAGTGAAGCTCCGGGCCTTCGGCCCTCCGCGGGGTCGGCCTTCGGCCTCCCGGCCTGAAGCTCGCCCTTCGGGCTCGCTTAACTTACTTGGGATTTTGACTTTTTGTTCGGGGTCGCCGCCATCTTGGATTTTTTTCCAAATTTTTTTTCAGATTATCACTCCTGGGCCCAAATAATGCCCGCATGCCAAATTTCAGCGCGATCGGACCATTATTTCGACAAATCCAAACAAAATTTTTTTTGTGAAAAAAATCTGAAAAAATTTTTTTCGGAATCTAGAGAGCCCAAAAGTCACGCACAGCGATTTCCAGCTCGATCGGATGAAAAAAAATTTTTCGAAAAAAAAAAAAAATTTTTTTTGCAAAAATGTTTTGCCCACCTGACAGCTCTCGGGGTCCTCTATGACATTTGGTCGAGCACCCCCCACCTATCTCCCCCCGTTTAAGAGTTCCCATACAAACTTTGACAGGCCCTACGGCGGCCATCTTGGATCGAAGAATCACAAAAACACTTTTTCTTAAATCTAGGTCCCTCAGAGATTCTACCACAAAAAAATCCGGCTCGAAGGACCATTTTGAAAATTTGGTGCAAAATTTTTTTTTTTTTTTTCGAAAAATTTTTGCGGCTTTAAAAACTGTCAGCAGTTCCCTATGACATTTGGTCGAGCACCCCCCACCTAGGTCTCACCGTTTAGCCGGGCCGTCGAACATTTATCGACCAGGGAGCAAATCCTGAAATGTCAGATTTTTCCCTAGGTCACCGGCGCGCCCTCTATAAGACGGTATATAACACTAACCCCTACCGTAACTCCTTCTGGGAGAACAATCATGTCATTCAGAAATGAGTGGTAATGCAGCTATATATATTATTAACTAGTTTTTTGCTCTGTGCGCGAGGCCCAAGGGCCTCGCGGGCCTCTCTTTTTGTCGACTGGAGGGGTGGGGTATTGGAGATATTTTTTTTATTTTCTTTAATTTTTTATTATTGATTTTGTATTATTTTCTAATTTTATCGCAGTTTTTGGGCTTTTGAGCTGGACTCCTGCAGCTCGGCCTTCGGCCTCGCGAGCTGTCAGGCCTCTGAGGGACGCTTCGGGCCTTCGGCCCTACGCGGAGCTCGGCCTTCGGCCTTCGCAGATTGTCGAAACGAATCGTCGGGCCTGCGGCCCTCCGATTCGTTTTCATGTTACACTTTTTCATTGAGTAGCATGGATGCCTTGGACTCCTGCAGCTCGGCCTTCGGCCTCGCGAGCTGTCACGCCTCTGAGGGACGCTTCGGGCCTTCGGCCCTACGCGGAGCTCGGCCTTCGGCCTTCGCAGATTGTCGAAACGAATCGTCGGGCCTGCGGCCCTCCGATTCGTTTTCATGCTACACTTTTTCATTGGGTAGCATGGGAGCACTGGACTCTGGAAGCTCGGCCTTCGGCCTCGCGAGCTGGCACGCCTGTATTGGACGCTTCGGGCCTTCGGCCCTACGCGGAGCTCGGCCTTCGGCCTTCGCAGATTGTCGAAACGAATCGTCGGGCCTGCGGCCCTCCGATTCGTTTTCATGTTACACTTTTTCATTGAGTAGCATGGGAGTTCTAGACTCAAGCAGCTCGGCCTTCGGCCTCGCGAGCTGGCTCGCCTGTGTTGGACGCTTCGGGCCTTCGGCCCTACGCGGAGCTCGGCCTTCGGCCTTCGCAGGGTTATCGAAACGAATCGTCGGGCCTGCGGCCCTCCGATTCGTTTACATGTTACACTTTTTCATTGAATAGCATGGATGCGTTGGACTCTGGCAGCTCGGCCTTCGGCCTCGCGAGCTGGCGCGCCTATGTTGAACGCTTCGGGCCTTCGGCCCTACGCGGAGCTCGGCCTTCGGCCTTCGCAGCTACGAAGCTTCGCCTTCGGGCCTTCGGCCCTCAGGCTCAGCTTATATAGTTACTCAGATTTTATTATGCGTAGAAAAGCTTTATTTTCTCGCAGCTCGGCCTTCGGCCTCGCAGGCTACCGCGCCTCTATGGGACGCGCCGGGCCTTCGGCCCTACGCGGAGCTCGGCCTACGGCCTTCGCTGGGGTTCGAAGCGAACCGTCGGGCCTGCGGCCCTCCGGTTCGCTTATTAAGACAGTTAGGAAGGGCAGTTTCACCGCGTGGGCTCGCCCGTCGGGCCTTCGGCCCTCGGGCTCGCGCGGAGAGCACCTCGATCGTGACGCTCCGGGCCTTCGGCCCTACGCGGAGCTCGGCCTTCGGCCTTCGCGGGCTTGACGCCTCGCCATCGGGCCTTCGGCCCTCAGGCTCGGCTTATTAAGATACTGGGGTTGTTGAACGCTTGGTAGCTCGATTTGCTCGGAGCTCGGCCTTCGGCCTCGCTTTAAATGACTTGGGGGTGACGCGCTTGGGCACTCGGGTCGAAGCTCCGGGCCTTCGGCCCTCCGCAAGGTCGGCCTTCGGCCTCCCACCCTGAAGCTCGCCCTTCGGGCTCGCTTAACATAGATTTATATTGGTTCTGGTAATGTTACGGCCCTCCTGCAGCGAGGCCTTCGGCCTCGCCCAAAATTACTGGAGTTCGGGACCCCCTTGGGCCCCGGGAGTGAAGCTCCGGGCCTTCGGCCCTCCGCGGGGTCGGCCTTCGGCCTCCCGGCCTGAAGCTCGCCCTTCGGGCTCGCTTAACTTACTTAGGATTTTGACTTTTTGTTCGGGGTGTCCGCCATCTTGGATTTTTTTCCAAATTTTTTTTCAGATTATCACTCCTGGGCCCAAATAATGCCCGCATGCAAAATTTCAGCGCGATCGGACCATTATTTCGAAAAATCCATACAAAATTTTTTTTGTGCAAAAAATCTGAAAAAAATTTTTTCGGAATCTGGAGAGCCCAAAAGTCACGCACAGCGATTTCCAGCTCGATCGGATGAAAAAATTTTTTTCGAAAAAAAAAAAAAATTTTTTTTGCAAAAATTTTTTGCCCATCGAATGGCTCTTGGGGTCCTCTATGACATTTGGTCGAGCACCCCCCACCTATCTCCCCCCGTTTAAGAGTTCCCATACAAACTTTGACGGGCCCTACGGCGGCCATCTTGGATCCGAGAATCACAAAAACACTTTTTCTTTAATCTAGGACCCTGAGAGATTCTACCACAAAAAAATCCGGCTCGAAGGACCATTTTGAAATTTGAGTGCAAAATTTTTTTTTTTTTTTTGAAAAATTTTTGCGGCTTTAAAAACTGTCGGCAGTTCCCTATGACATTTGGTCGAGCACCCCCCGTCTAACTTTCACCGTTGAGCCAGGCCGTCGAACATTTTTCGACCAGGGAGCAAATCCTGAAATGTCAGATTTTTCCCGGGGTCACCAGAGCGCCCTCTATGCAACCGTATATAACACTATACCCCACCATACCTCCTTCTGGGAGAACAATCGTATCAATCAGAAATGAGTCGGGATGCAGCTATATATATTATTAACTAGTTTTTTGCTCTGTGCGCGAGGCCCAAGGGCCTCGCGGGCCTCTCTTTTTGTCGACTGGAGGGGTGGGGTATTGGAGATATTTTTTTTATTTTCTTTAATTTTTTATTATTGATTTTGTATTATTTTCTAATTTTATCGCAGTTTTTGGGCTTTTGAGCTGGACTCCTGCAGCTCGGCCTTCGGCCTCGCGAGCTGTCAGGCCTCTGAGGGACGCTTCGGGCCTTCGGCCCTACGCGGAGCTCGGCCTTCGGCCTTCGCAGATTGTCGAAACGAATCGTCGGGCCTGCGGCCCTCCGATTCGTTTTCATGTTACACTTTTTCATTGAGTAGCATGGATGCCTTGGACTCCTGCAGCTCGGCCTTCGGCCTCGCGAGCTGTCACGCCTCTGAGGGACGCTTCGGGCCTTCGGCCCTACGCGGAGCTCGGCCTTCGGCCTTCGCGGATTGTCGAAACGAATCGTCGGGCCTGCGGCCCTCCGATTCGTTTTTATGTTACACTTTTTCATTGCGTAGCATGGGAGCGCTGGACTCAAGCAGCTCGGCCTTCGGCCTCGCGAGCTGGCGCGCCTGTGTTGGACGCTTCGGGCCTTCGGCCCTACGCGGAGCTCGGCCTTCGGCCTTCGCAAGTTGTCGAAACGAATCGTCGGGCCTACGGCCCTCCGATTCGTTTTCATGTTACACTTTTTCATTGAGTAGCATGGATGCGTTGGACTCTGGCAGCTCGGCCTTCGGCCTCGCGAGCTGGCGCGCCTGTGTTGGACGCTTCGGGCCTTCGGCCCTACGCGGAGCTCGGCCTGCGGCCTTCGCTGGGGTTCGAAGCGAACCGTCGGGCCTGCGGCCCTCCGGTTCGCTTATTAAGACAGTTAGGAAGGGCAGTTTCACCGCGTAGGCTCGCCCGTCGGGCCTTCGGCCCTCGGGCTCGCGCGGAGAGCACCTCGATCGTGACGCTCCGGGCCTTCGGCCCTACGCGGAGCTCGGCCTTCGGCCTTCGCGGGCTTGACGCCTCGCCATCGGGCCTTCGGCCCTCAGGCTCGGCTTATTAAGATACTGGGGTTGTTGAACGCTTGGTAGCTCGATTTGCTCGGAGCTCGGCCTTCGGCCTCGCTTTAAATTACTTGGGGGTGACGCGCTTGGGCACTCGGGTCGAAGCTCCGGGCCTTCGGCCCTCCGCAAGGTCGGCCTTCGGCCTCCCACCCTGAAGCTCGCCCTTCGGGCTCGCTTAACATAGATTTATATTGGTTCTGGTAATGTTCCGGCCCTCCTGCAGCGAGGCCTTCGGCCTCGCCCAAAATTACTGGAGTTCGGGACCCCCTTGGGCCCCGGGAGTGAAGCTCCGGGCCTTCGGCCCTCCGCGGGGTCGGCCTTCGGCCTCCCGGCCTGAAGCTCGCCCTTCGGGCTCGCTTAACTTACTTAGGATTTTGACTTTTTGTTCGGGGTGTCCGCCATCTTGGATTTTTTTCCAATTTTTTTTTCAGATTATCATTCCTGGGCCCAAATAATGCCCGCATGCCAAATTTCAGCGCGATCGGACCATTATTTCGAAAAATCCATACAAAATTTTTTTTGTGCAAAAAATCGGAAAAAATTTTTTTCGGAATCTGGAGAGCCCAAAAGTCACGCACAGCGATTTCCAGCTCGATCGGATGAAAAAAAATTTTTCGAAAAAAAAAAAAATTTTTTTTTGCAAAAATTTTTTGCCCACCTGACAGCTCTCGGGGTCCTCTATGACATTTGGTCGAGCACCCCCCACCTATCTCCCCCCGTTTAAGAGTTCCCATACAAACTTTGACGGGCCCTACGGCGGCCATCTTGGATCCGAGAATCACAAAAACACTTTTTCTTTAATCTAGGTCCCTCAGAGATTCTACCACAAAAAAATCCGGCTCGAAGGACCATTTTGAAATTTGAGTGCAAAATTTTTTTTTTTTTTTCGCAAAAATTTTTGCGGCTTCAAAAACTGTCGGCAGTTCCCTATGACATTTGGTCGAGCACCCCCCACCTAGGTCTCACCGTTTAGCCAGGCCGTCAAACATTTTTCGACCAGGGAGCAAATCTTGAAATGTCAGATTTTTCCCTAGGTCACCGGCGCGCCCTCTATACGACGGTATATAACACTGACCCCTACCAAAACTCCTTCTGGGAGAACAATCATGTCATTCAGAAATCAGTCGGGATGCAGCTATATATATTATTAAAGCTATATATATTATTAACTAGTTTTTTGCTCTGTGCGCGAGGCCCAAGGGCCTCGCGGGCCTCTCTTTTTGTCGACTGGAGGGGTGGGGTATTGGAGATATTTTTTTTATTTTCTTTAATTTTTTATTATTGATTTTGTATTATTTTCTAATTTTATCGCAGTTTTTGGGCTTTTGAGCTGGACTCCTGCAGCTCGGCCTTCGGCCTCGCGAGCTGTCAGGCCTCTGAGGGACGCTTCGGGCCTTCGGCCCTACGCGGAGCTCGGCCTTCGGCCTTCGCAGATTGTCGAAACGAATCGTCGGGCCTGCGGCCCTCCGATTCGTTTTCATGTTACACTTTTTCATTGAGTAGCATGGATGCCTTGGACTCCTGCAGCTCGGCCTTCGGCCTCGCGAGCTGTCACGCCTCTGAGGGACGCTTCGGGCCTTCGGCCCTACGCGGAGCTCGGCCTTCGGCCTTCGCGGATTGTCGAAACGAATCGTCGGGCCTGCGGCCCTCCGATTCGTTTTTATGTTACACTTTTTCATTGCGTAGCATGGGAGCGCTGGACTCAAGCAGCTCGGCCTTCGGCCTCGCGAGCTGGCGCGCCTGTGTTGGACGCTTCGGGCCTTCGGCCCTACGCGGAGCTCGGCCTTCGGCCTTCGCAAGTTGTCGAAACGAATCGTCGGGCCTACGGCCCTCCGATTCGTTTTCATGTTACACTTTTTCATTGAGTAGCATGGATGCGTTGGACTCTGGCAGCTCGGCCTTCGGCCTCGCGAGCTGGCGCGCCTGTGTTGGACGCTTCGGGCCTTCGGCCCTACGCGGAGCTCGGCCTGCGGCCTTCGCTGGGGTTCGAAACGAACCGTCGGGCCTGCGGCCCTCCGGTTCGCTTATTAAGACAGTTAGGAAGGGCAGTTTCACCGCGTAGGCTCGCCCGTCGGGCCTTCGGCCCTCGGGCTCGCGCGGAGAGCACCTCGATCGTGACGCTCCGGGCCTTCGGCCCTACGCGGAGCTCGGCCTTCGGCCTTCGCGGGCTTGACGCCTCGCCATCGGGCCTTCGGCCCTCAGGCTCGGCTTATTAAGATACTGGGGTTGTTGAACGCTTGGTAGCTCGATTTGCTCGGAGCTCGGCCTTCGGCCTCGCTTTAAATTACTTGGGGGTGACGCGCTTGGGCACTCGGGTCGAAGCTCCGGGCCTTCGGCCCTCCGCAAGGTCGGCCTTCGGCCTCCCACCCTGAAGCTCGCCCTTCGGGCTCGCTTAACATAGATTTATATTGGTTCTAATGCAGCTATATATATTATTAACTAGTTTTTTGCTCTGTGCGCGAGGCCCAAGGGCCTCGCGGGCCTCTCTTTTTGTCGACTGGACGAGTGGAGGACTCGAGATTTATTTTTTATTTTCTTTAATTTTTTTATTATTATTTTTGTATTAATTTTTACTTTTGTCGCAGTAATAGGGCTTGTGAGCTGGACTCCTGCAGCTCGGCCTTCGGCCTCGCGAGCTGTCACGCCTCGGAGGGACGCTTCGGGCCTTCGGCCCTACGCGGAGCTCGGCCTTCGGCCTTCGCGGATTGTCGAAACGAATCGTCGGGCCTGCGGCCCTCCGATTCGTTTTCAAGTTACACTTTTTCATTGAGTAGCATATGAGTTCTGGACTCAAGCAGCTCGGCCTTCGGCCTCGCGAGCTAGCTCGCCTGTGTTTAACGCTTCGGGCCTTCGGCCCTACGCGGAGCTCGGCCTTCGGCCTTCGCGGGTACTAAGCTTCGCCTTCGGGCCTTCGGCCCTCAGGCTCTGCTTAAATAGTTACACAGACTTTATTATAAGTAGAAAAGCTTTGTTTTCTCGCAGCTCGGCCTCCGGCCTCGCAGGCTACCTCTATGGGACGCTCCGGGCCTTCGGCCCTACGCGGAGCTCGGCCTGCGGCCTTCGCTGGGCTTCGAAGCGAACCGTCGGGCCTGCGGCCCTCCGGTTCGCTTATTAAGACAGTTAGGAAAGGCAGTTTCACCGCGTTGGCTCGCCCGTCGGGCCTTCGGCCCTCGGGCTCGCGCGGAGAGCACCTCGATCGTGACGCTCCGGGCCTTCGGCCCTACGCGGAGCTCGGCCTTCGGCCTTCGCGGGCTTGACGCCTCGCCATCGGGCCTTCGGCCCTCAGGCTCGGCTTATTAAGATACTGGGGTTGTTGAACGCTTGGTAGCTCGATTTGCTCGGAGCTCGGCCTTCGGCCTCGCTTTAAATTACTTGGAGGTGACGCGCTTGGGCCCTCGGGGTGAAGCTCCGGGCCTTCGGCCCTCCGCGAGGTCGGCCTTCGGCCTCCCACCCTGAAGCTCGCCCTTCGGGCTCGCTTAACATAGATTTATATTGGTTCTGGTAATGTTCCGGCCCTCCTGCAGCGAGGCCTTCGGCCTCGCCCAAAATTACTGGGGTTCGGGACCCCCTTGGGCCCCGGGAGTGAAGCTCCGGGCCTTCGGCCCTCCGCGGGGTCGGCCTTCGGCCTCCCGGCCTGAAGCTCGCCCTTCGGGCTCGCTTAACTTACTTAGGATTTTGACTTTTTGTTCGGGGTGTCCGCCATCTTGGATTTTTTTCCAAATTTTTTTTCAGATTATCACTCCTGGGCCCAAATAATGCCCGCATGCCAAATTTCAGCGCGATCGGACCATTATTTCGAAAAATCCATACAAAATTTTTTTTTTGCAAAAAATCTGAAAAAATTTTTTTCGGAATCTGGAGAGCCCAAAAGTCACGCACAGCGATTTCCAGCTCGATCCGATGAAAAAAAAATTTTCGAAAAAAAAAAAAAAATTTTTTTTGCAAAAATTTTTTACTCACCTGAAAGCTCTCGGGGTCCTCTATGACATTTGGTCGAGCACCCCCCACCTATCTCCCCCCGTTTAAGAGTTCCCATACAAACTTTGACGGGCCCTACGGCGGCCATCTTGGATCCGAGAATCACAAAAACACTTTTTCTTTAATTTAGGACCCTGAGAGATTCTACCACAAAAAAATCCGGCTCGAAGGACCATTTTGAAAATTTGGTGCAAATTTTTTTTTTTTTTTTCGAAAAAATTTTTGTGGCTTCGAAAACTGTCAGCAGTTCCCTATGACATTTGGTCGAGCATCCCCCACCTAGGTCTCACCGTTTAGCCAGGCCGTCGAACATTTTTCGACCAGGGAGCAAATCCTGAAATGTCAGATTTTTCCCTAGGTCACCGGCGCGCCCTCTATACGACGGTATATAACACTAACCCCAACCAATACTCCTTCTGGGAGAACAATCATGTCATTCAGAAATGGTAATGCAGCTATATATATTATTAATAATAATATGCAAAAGGGAATCAACCCACATGAATTTTTCATTCTAATTAATACTTTAAATCACAAGAAACAAAGTCAATCTTTAAAATGACAGATTCACAGTACTCAAACGTGACGTCACTTTTGAGTATTTCATATAAAATTCCATAGTAATGCATAGTAGTGATCGTTTTGACAGTTCGAAAAAAGATGCTGATTTGACTTGCCAGTCATCATGCCTATTACGTCCAATTATGATCTTGCTTGCTAACAACGTAACAACCATACGATACGACATGATGTCACTACCGTCAGCATTGAGGTAAGGGCTGTGACTATGCTTTCAAATGAAATCTGAACTCTGAATGTAAAATCCTTAAAGGATGACATTTATATTGTTTATCTTAATGCCAAAACTGGGACACTAACCCGTCCTCCATCGCCAGATGTGTTAAGCATCGTCTAGATCGCATCTGGGGACGTGGATACCTTAGTAATTATCATTGTTCGCTCACCAGTTGCCCAACGGCACCCGTTGTTAGGATTTGCACGAATTGTAATGACCTTACGCAACTATATGCAATACGTTTTACCTTTGAACATACGACCGCCGAAGACCGCGAAACTATCTAAATATTCCTATCAGATGCATCATCTGACGTCATTTGTTTTTTGTTCTGTCTTCTATACTTGCCGCAAAACTATCTGACAACTTTGAGGATCCTACTTTTAACTACTGCTTTCACTCCTATCTGATGCTATCAAGTGTAATATAGATAACATGATATTACAATGAGATCATAACGAGTCTATATTAATTCGCATAATTTATTACGCATACTTCAAATTGGCATAGCGTTGTTAAGCATACTATTTAAGTGGCATAAGCATTATTTCGCATAAACGATTACGCATAATGTATTTACGTATAACGTAAACTATTATAACGATGATTTGGAATAATTAGGATGAGCATAATACTAATTGGTATACTTAAAGAAAGGTATAAAATATAATAGATAAAATAATAATGACCGATCATAGATTGCGTAGCGAAACCGATACTATACAGGGTGTCCCACGGCGATGCCACATGGAGGGAAAGTACCTTAAATATCATAGATAGCGTATTTAGCTGAAAGAAGACTTTATTTTGTTTTCAAAATGTAGTAATTCTGCATTTAAAGTTTTTCAAAAAAATATCTGCTTCACCCGGAAATCGAACCGACTACAATTTTTTTTCTAATTTTGAACCAAACTTTTTTGGTTATTCTTTTAGTTTTAGATACTATGTTTCTTAAGGAAAATTGTAATTTTTTATCCATTCTTTCGAATGACAGAATAAAATTACGAAAAAAATTTTTTTTGTTTTAAAGTAGGTTCGATGCCTAGAAAAAGCAAATTTTTTTTGGATTTTTTTTAATGCAGTATTATTTAATTTTCAAAATAAAATAAAGTCTTCTTTCAGCAAAATACGCTATCTATGATATTTAAGGTACTTTCCCTCCATGTGGCATCGCCGTGGGACGCCCTGTATACGTAATATTTTTTTTTTTTTTTTATTGGTATTAAGGATGCAACAACAGCCGTAAATAATACTAAACATATTACTTCTTAAGAATTAAAACTTAGGCCAATAACAGTCATCCATCGGTTAACATTATCTTATAATTACACACAATTTAACCCTTCATAAGGCTGACATTTCTATAAAGTGAATGGAATGTCAGTCTTACTCATTGAAAATAGAACACTTATTTGAAGTGCCATAAGTGGTTTCCAGATCGTCTCTGCCTTATAAAGGGTAAAAAAGAATAATAACCTATTGAGTAATGTTCAACTATACAAATGCTCGTACAAAATGAGTTAAACAAGATAAGAAATAGTACTGGTAATATAATGGACTAAGAATGATTGCAAACACACATCGCAATCAAGAAACTGCATTATATGCAGAGTCAGACACCAACAAATTTAAGCAAGATTTAAGTTATCTAAAATGTTTATACGTCAATATTAATTATTTAAACTAACCTAACGCACAAAAACACATATTACAAATTTAAAGCCACCGTCAATTTATAATAATATTTTTTTATATTAATATTCAACCACCTTAATAATTTGAAATCTGGTCAAAAAAAAAAACACAAGCAACAACAATTCATATCTACGTGTTAATTTTTGTTTTGTCTGTTCAAGACAGAGTACACTTCATGTCTAAATTTATGCTTTGAACCCACAAATGGATCAGTTGTAAAAAAGTCAGTATTGTACAAAAAAGGAATCCGTGATAAGATGGCGTTAGAGCCATAGTTAGTTGAGTGAAGGGGAACATGAAATAGTGGTGTGTGCCGGGTCCGTCGTCTAGGGACTCGAAACGTAAGGCCGGATAGTAACTCAGGACAGTCTAATCGATTCCCAACAATATCATATAATAGGCACATGTCAGCAAGTTTGCGTCTGTCGTCAAGTGAAAGGAGATTATATATACGGCAGTGATCCTTATATCCAATAGAGGGTTTCTTAAATTTGTAGTTCAAGTATACCAAAAACTTTTTTTGGATTTTTTCTATGCGGTCTTTATGAACTGCATAACAAACTGACCAAACCGGTGATGCATACTCAAGAGTACTTCTCACATATGCATAATATACAACTTTTAGGCTTAACAAGCTTTGGAATGGTTTACATGTCCTCATGACAAAGCCCAGACTACGATATGATCTATTTACGATGGAGTCGACATGATTTCTCATAGTCATTTTGGCATCCAGTAATACGTATACACCCAAATCTCGCACAACATCGACTCTGTTCAACGTCACGCCGCCCAAGATATATGAGAAATTGATTGATTTAGTAGTGCGAGTAAAACTTATGCACTGACATTTATTTATACTAATCGATATCATATTACGCGCATAATATTGCCAAGTTACTGTCGATGAGTTTAGTACGTATTAATAATATTATTATATTATTATTATTATATACTACATATGGCTTCCAATTTAAAACTAGTTTAGACTTTTTTTTTACTTGTGCGTTGTGCGTAGGTATAACAGTTAATGTTTACGTCTTACTATTTACTAACATATTTTATTGACTGACATACATGGATACCTACATATATTTTTACAGTAAATATTGATTATTTTAGTTATTACACCCATTTTTACCCTAGCAATTTAAAATGTTCATAAATACGGCGTGTGTATTTTATACGGGATACAGTTTTAGTTTTGTGATCGTAGAAATCATGGTGTAGGTAAATAGGCTCCCTAGATCATATTTTAAGCATAATTAAAATATACGCCCGTATTAAATAGATACACACTCGGTACTGTGCGCCTCATGCGCCTACCAAGATTTGATTTATTTACTAATGAAATTTATTATTAAATACCTAATGTTTTATTTAATTGATTGTATCTGACGTGTTCATTAGGATGTGTAGGAGATATCGACGAAAGCTTTCAACTTCGCTTCGTCGCTCCTGCTTATTAGTCCTTTGAACTTAACCTTACTGTCTTGGTTTTATCCTGATCTGCCTCATTCCCTTGATTTCTTAGTTTATGCTAATCCATATTAGGACGAATAAAGTTATATTTAATAATGTTATGCATATTTCAATTATGCATAATCAGTAATATGCGTATTAAGCATTATGGAATTTTATTATTTTGCCTATTCAATATCATGCTTAATTATTTATGCCAAATCCGTTATGCGAATTCATATTAGGACTATTAATATTAGGCATATTAAAGGGGACCCGATCATAACACATTCCGTCGCCCGATACTCGTATATCTTACGGTAAGCACCTATAAACCCGAGGACGTCTAGAACAGTGGCTCTTGACGAAAGATAAAATAAATAAGTAGGTAAGTACTTGGGTATAAACTATTAAGGGGCCGGATTTATGACTGGGACTAAACTCCACTGATATTTTCAGTGTAGTGATTTCAGCACGGTTCGGTTCGGTTGAATCTTGTTTAATTTGGCCACCTAGTCAACTTTCGTTATCGATCGCAAGTATCGCAACCTAAGTTTTGTGCCTATTAGCTCTAGTTTCAAATGACATAACGACAACAATAATGATGTGCCTTTAGGTAGACAAAAATGAAACATTGTAAGATTACAAACTGTTTTTATCGTCTTCGCACAAGTCATCCTGTCTTCCGAAATGCTGCAAGCTTATGATGGGCACTTTTATAGTATGTATGTAGGTATAGATATTATGTGTCATCTACTGGTAATCACGAAACGGAGCTTTAGGTAGGTACAGTCACATCTAATAATATGTATACATTTCGGAACGTATGTCAAAGGCATAAGGTTCAAAATCGTATACATATTATTAGAGCCGACCGTACAGGTAATTGATGTTTTACCCCTTACCCCACTCTACCGTTACTTTTATCGGTAGTATACTAAAGTAAAAAGTTTTTAAGTAATTAAAAACTTCTATACCTAACGCATAGTGCGATAAGTCAAGGACACAAGTCTAAAAACAACTGAACTTCATAAACTTTACTAAAGATAACTATTAACTCCAACGGACATTACTCATTAGAATGGATTACGAATTTCGAAACAGTTATCATGTAGGTAGGTAAAGTCATGCCGAAAGTGTATTTTTATTGCGGAGAAGGTCCATCACTGAGGGCCCAGTAGCCGTACCATGAGCTGCCGCTACGTTATTAACGCTGACTTACTTTCTCTCCGGCTCGCTCGCACCTATACACAAGTACGAGCGGGACGGATAGAAAGTAAGGCCACGGTCGTACTGCACACGCCGCACGCAGCCGACAACGTCCCGTCGCACGCAGCGGGTGAATGGTGTGTTCGAGAATGCTCGGGAGTGGTCGTTTTCGCCCGCTGCGTGCGGCGTCCCACTGCCATACATCATTCAGACGCTGCGTCCGACGGGACGTTGTCGGTTGCGTGCGGCGTGTGCAGTACGACCGTGGCCTAAGTCTGAGCTTGGTAAGCACCCTGAACGCTTCTACATGCGCGTGCGCCGACAATGAGCGTTTGATCTTTGCCGGTTCCACCGGACACGATAGCATCACTGCAGATTCGGAACAACAAGAGTGAGGAACAGAGATAAGTCTGTAATAAAGACAGTCAATCGAATTAAGAACTAGTCTGCACCACCGTTACCTATAGAGAAAAATGCTCAGGACAGTGGATTGTACCTATTGAACCTTTCGCTTGGTTATTCACATATACTATTATTTAATGCATTGGCAAATCTATGCAAAGTTTAGATCATCTAAGCAGATCTAATAAATGGAGGTCATAATCCAAGTTAAATTGTATGGTACCTCTAAAATTACTTTTATTTGCCACAAATGTAAGGAACGAAAACTTCAGGCAGATTAGTGCATCACTTTTAACACGAGTCACACACAATAGGGATCAGCCACTTAAAACACTCAAAGAAATAAATGAAGTATACCTATTGATTTAAACTTTCACGATTATCACTCATATTTTAAAGACAAACGGGTCTTAATCGCGTAAACTTACGTTTAATTATATCCTGACGTTTCGGGCATGACGATGAAAATTCCAATCAAAAATTTTAATCAAAATGAGGGGCAAGGAATCTCGTCCGCGTGGAACCCCGTGATTTACAAATGTAAACGTGGTGAAACGTCCATTTTAAAGCCGTTGGATGTTGTGAATGTTGTGTGTAGACCTAGTGACAACCCTAGCCTAGAAGTGAATAATCAAGATCAAGTGCGGGTAGTTCGAAAAACCCGCGCAGCTCGAAGGTGTTGATACATTCTCTCGCCAGTCTGCCTGCGACCACGGGTGTAACGTCATGCCCGAAACGTCAGGATATAATTAAACGTAAGTTTACGCGATTAAGACCCGTTTGTCTTTAAAATATGAATGAATGAAGTACATAGCAAGCTTCAAGGCTCGTCCTAACTCCCATTCCCTGACAACTAGACAATCATTTCATTAGGTATTTTACGTAACTGCAGTCTCTATTACCAACGTATCTCTGGTAATAAGATAAAGTATAAAAAAATGGACAATCCAAGGCTGCGCGTCCCACGAAATTATAGTTCTGCATCGCCATTATAGACGAGCAGACATAATAAGTGATCCGCTAAACAGATTACCTTGTTGCTATACCTCTTATACTCTATTATGCGGCGCTTATTGTTTACTGTGAACAAAAATATGTACCTAGAGTCCGAGATTAAAATGAATAAAAAAGCAATTCAAGGTTTTGCAGTTGGGCCATTTTTTCAAAGAAGCCCTCCTCGTATTTAAATATATATCAAACGGGTTACTCACGTAATTTAAGTCGATAATTATTGCTCGACATGTTTCGATCCATTTAGAAGATCCTCATTCCTCATCATGGAGTACCCTCGACCAAAGCCCGACGTAGTCCTCCTCGTTTTTTTTTTGGAATTTGGAAACTTTCATAAGATTTATAGGTACTCATACTTTCGCGCCTGATAGACATTTTATTTCAAGGTTTTTTTCCATTCCGTTGCCATGTTTTCTTACATTTTTTCTCCTATTAGGATCCAAAGAGCTATTATGAGTAGAACTTACATAAAAAATCCTATGTTACCAAAAAAGTGGTGCTCTTTGAAAAAAATGGCCCAGTTGTGAAAATTTCAAGAATTTAACCACAAATGGCGTCTTGTCGTCATCTTACATAATTTAAACGATAGATAGATAGATAGAATACTCTTTATTGCACACCTTAACAAAAAATAAAACATGGTTAAAACAGACGATTATACATAGAGGTACACAACAGGCGGTCTTATCGCTATAAAGCAATCTCTTCCAGACAACCTTTGAGTAGCAGAAACAAATTAAAATAGTGAAACAGTAGGTGATTGCAACATTACCTACCTACCTATTGAGTATTGCTCGAGTTCGAGCTATTACAATTTGTATACCTACTAAGAAGCAAACTATCTAGTTCGTAACACAATTATGAGCCTTTTCATTTTGCTGTTACGACTCAATGATTATGGTCGCGGTCAAAATATAAAATAAATAGGTAACTGTGGTTTTGAAATGTAGGTACCTAGATATGGTAAATTTAAGTAAGATGCAGTTCCCCCGTTATCCGAAAACTGAGCCGTGAGCTGTAGAAAATTGAGAATGAGAAAACATTCTCGTTTAAGCCTTTGAAAGCCATTGACGGCAATAAACGACAACCGAAATGTGTACCATGAGCGCCAGTGACGGCTACAGCCGCCAGCTTCTATGTAGTTTGAACTCATGTGGGACTTATTTATTCTGTGGTGTAACTATGTATACCTAAACTTGTATTTTGCTTGATTAGGTGCGATTGCTTGGTGTCGGTGACACATGATTGTTCTTCAAGGCTTTGCTTCCAAAAGGATAACAATAAAACGACAATTGAAAAACAACAATAATTGCTTTATAAAGCGTATACTACCTAAGTATTAAGAGTGAAACACAACTAGCCATCAACACTTATACAATAAGGATTACAACTGTCAGTACCTATTGCCTTATTAGAGTACAGTCGAGAACAGTCAGCTTAACCCTTAGGTGCATATGGTATCACATATTTTATTTCCAAAATTACTTATGTAAACAATCGATGCCAATTCGAACTCTGTTGCTCAGTATGACAGTCTCAATTGATTACATATTCTGACATGTGACATTTTGGTCGTATCGTTTTTGATACTCTATGCACCTAAGGGTTATGATGGTCACGAGTTTGCCATATATCATGCTACTCGTCACTTTCGCACTTTGATACTTGTTAGAACCTGACGGCAACAACGACAAACGATTAAATTCGGGTCCATCATAAGCCTACAGGGACCTCCCAATGAAAAATACAGCTCCCATTTCGTCTAAAGGTCATCGCATATTATAACAACTCAACAGCGACTCGACTCTATGCCAAATATTGCGATTTATGCCCTATGTCTTATGTTTTAGGTTATTAAAAAAATTATATTAAGTTTGTGTACCTACGACGAGTGGTCTACGCGTCGTACACTAAAGGTAACTTTGAAATTAAACCTAGAACCTATAGATAGGCGTATACTGCATTTCAAATCCCATGGCCCGATGTCACTTAAAAGTTTTAAGTAGTATCAGGCCATGGTATATGAAATGGAGTATACCTACTGTCCTGCAAAGTGTTAAATTTCAATGTTTGGCGTAGATTCGAGTCGCTGTTGAGTTGTTATAATGTACGAAGACCTTTAATTTGTTAACTAGTAGGCTAGTGTTGCTGGGTGCTTAGACAATGTTGCCAATTGCTAACCCTTAATCGTCAATTGTTGCACTAATATGAAAGAGTGACAGAGAGGGAAAACTACGATACGCTACCAAGCGCTAGCGATTGGCAACTTGGCTAAGCATCCAGATATCCTATATCGCCTACTTCTTCTTCCGCTTGTCAGCGCGGCTGCCGCCCATGTCCTCCAACTGCTGCTTGAGGTCGAGCAGCTGGTTGTCGGGCACGTAGCGCGTCTCCTCGTGCTCGACGGCGTGCTCGTGCGCGGCCAGCGAGCAGCCGGCCGGCAGCGCCGCGCGCGCGCAGCGCAGCAGCGTGCCCAGCGCCCAAGCGGGCACGTCTACCACCTGACCGTACACATTTACAAATAGAACAGGGGGGCTGCCACGGTCTACTAATGCGAGTCAGTTTAATATCAATAATAATAATGTAGGATCCGAACGTAAGAAGATGAGTAGAACGGAGCGTATGTGTGAGAGGATGGTAGACGGTGCGAGAGGGACGGGAGAACGATTTGAATGGAGAACGAACGAATGTGGTGTAAGATGTGAAGTGTGAAAGACGTAAAATAATTTAGCGAGAGGGACAGGAGAACGATTTGAATGGAGAACGAACGAATGTGGTGTTGGTGTAAGCTGTGAAGTGTGAAAGACGTAAAATAATTTAGCAGGTGTGAAAATAAATCTAAGTTAACGAAGAAACGCATTTTATTCTGAGGCAGTACAAAATCTCACAATAATATCAATGAGTCAGTTCCATCGTCAATCGTAAGCGTAAGGGAAAACTTCGATACGCTACTAGGCGCTAGCGATTGGCAACTTGGCTAAGCATCCTGGGTACTTAGCCAAGTTGCCAATCGCTAGCGCTTAGTAGCGTAACGTAGTTTTCTTTCTCTGTCTCTCTTGCATATTAGTGCGACAAAGACAGTTAGCTGCGATTAACGATGAAGCGCTAGCGATTGGCAACTTGGCTAAGCATCCTGATATCCTATATCGTCTACTTCTTCTTCCGCTTGTCAGCACGGCTGCCGCCCATGTCCTCCAACTGCTGCTTGAGGTCGAGCAGCTGGTTGTCGGGCACGTAGCGCGTCTCCTCGTGCTCGACGGCGTGCTCGTGCGCGGCCAGCGAGCAGCCGGCCGGCAGCGCCGCGCGCGCGCAGCGCAGCAGCGTGCCCAGCGCCCAAGCGGGCACGTCTACCACCTGACCGTACACATTTACAAATACAGGGGGGCTGCCAGTCTACCAAGGTCTACTAATGCGATTCAGTTTAATATCAATAATTAGTACATTGTGCATCAAGGGAGGTAAGTACGGAATTACTATTAACGAGAGTGTTAGAAGTACGACGCCGTAGGCGGAGGGCTTTTAATGACTCGAATTAGTATTCCGCTTACCGAACGTGATGCATACAATCTTTTTCATCACACTTGCCGACAAAAAAATAAACTTTAACAAAAAATAGAATTCTATGACGTACTGACATTGTTATTACTCCCTAGGGAAATTCACTTTTCTATTACTCCCGCATGGGAGAACGAACGAATTGCTCTGAATGGAGAACGAACGAATGTGGTGTAAGACGTGAGGTGTGAAAGACGTAAAATAATTTAGCTAGTGTGAAAATAAATCTAAATTAACGAAGAAACGCATTTTATTCTGAGGCCATAATATCAATGAGTCAGTTCCATCGTCAATCGTAAGCGAAAGGCAGCTACCTGTCTTTGTCGCACTAATATGAAAGAGTGACAGAGAACGAAAACTACGATACGCTACTAGGCGCTAGCGATTAGCAACTTGGCTAAGCATCCAGATATCCTATATCGTCTACTTCTTCTTCCGCTTGTCAGCGCGGCTGCCGCCCATGTCCTCCAACTGCTGCTTGAGGTCGAGCAGCTGGTTGTCGGGCACGTAGCGCGTCTCCTCGTGCTCGACGGCGTGCTCGTGCGCGGCCAGCGAGCAGCCGGCCGGCAGCGCCGCGCGCGCGCAGCGCAGCAGCGTGCCCAGCGCCCAAGCGGGCACGTCTACCACCTGACCGTACACATTTAGAAATACAGGGGGGCTGCCAGTCTACCAAGGTCTACTAATGCGATTCAGTTTAATATCAATAATTAGTACATTGTGCATCCAGGGGGTGAAGTACCGACCGTGACTGAATATTGCAACAGAGAATTTGACGACTTCCTGAAGCAACATGGAATTAAAAGAAGGCTCACAGCACCATATACGCCGCAGCAAAACGGCCAAAGCGAGCGTAAAAATAGATACCGATTACCGACCGTGAACCGTGATGCATACAATCTTTTTCATCACACTTGAAGGCAAGCAATGGCGCGCTTAGACAGCAAGTGTGATGAAAAATAATATTAATAATGTAGGATCGGAACGTAAGAAGATGAGTAGAACGGAGCGTATGTGTGAGAGGATGGTAGACGGTGCGAGAGGGACGGGAGAACGATTTGAATGGAGAACGAACGAATGTGGTGTAAGATGTGAGGTGTGAAAGACGTAAAATAATTTAGCTGGTGTGAAAATAAATCTAAATTAACGAAGAAACGCATTTTATTCTGAGGCAGTACAGAATCCCACAATAATATCAATGAGTCAGTTCCATCGTCAATCGTAAGCGAAAAGCAGCTAACTGTCTTTGTCGCACTAATATGAAAGAGTGACAGAGAGGGAAAACTTCGACGCTACTAGGCGCTAGCGATTGGCAACTTGGTTAAGCATCCTGATATACTATAGTCTACTTCTTCTTCCGCTTGTCAGCGCGGCTGCCGCCCATGTCCTCCAACTGCTGCTTGAGGTCGAGCAGCTGGTTGTCGGGCACGTAGCGCGTCTCCTCGTGCTCGACGGCGTGCTCGTGCGCGGCCAGCGAGCAGCCGGCCGGCAGCGCCGCGCGCGCGCAGCGCAGCAGCGTGCCCAGCGCCCAAGCGGGCACGTCTACCACCTGACCGTACACATTTAGAAATACAGGGGGGCTGCCAGTCTACCAAGGTCTACTAATGCGATTCAGTTTAATATCAATAATTAGTACATTGTGCATCAAGGGGGGTACCGACCGTGACTGAATATTGCAACAGAGAATTTGACGACTTCCTGAAGCAACGTGGAATTAAAAGAAGGCTCACAGCACCATATACGCCGCAGCTAAACGGCCAAAGCGAGCGTCATCACACTTGCCGGCAAGCAATGGCGCGCTTAGACAGCAAGTGTGATGAAAAATAATATTAATAATGTAGGATCGGAACGTAAGAAGATGAGTAGAACGGAGCGTATGTGTGAGAGAAGGATGGTAGACGGCGCGAGAGGGACGGGAGAACGATTTGAATGGAGAACGAACGAATGTGGTGCAAGATGTGAAGTGTGAAAGACGTAAATAAATAAATCTAAATTAACGAAGAAACGCATTTTATTCTGAGGCAATACAGAATCCCACAATAATATCAATGAGTCAGTTCCATCGTCAATCGTAAGCGAAAGGCAGCTAACTGTCTTTGTCGCACTAATAGGATAGAGTGACAGAGAGGGAAAACTACGATACGCTACTAGGCGCTAGCGATTGGCAGCTTGGCTAAGCGTCCTGATATCCTATAGTCTACTTCTTCTTCCGCTTGTCAGCGCGGCTGCCGCCCATGTCCTCCAACTGCTGCTTGAGGTCGAGCAGCTGGTTGTCGGGCACGTAGCGCGTCTCCTCGTGCTCGACGGCGTGCTCGTGCGCGGCCAGCGAGCAGCCGGCCGGCAGCGCCGCGCGCGCGCAGCGCAGCAGCGTGCCCAGCGCCCAAGCGGGCACGTCTACCACCTGACCGTACACATTTAGAAATACAGGGGGGCTGCCAGTCTACCAAGGTCTACTAATGCGATTCAGTTTAATATCAATAATTAGTACATTGTACATCAAGGGGGGTAAGTAGCGACCGTGACTGAATATTGCAACAGAGAATTTGACGACTTCCTGAAGCAACATGGAATTAAATGAAGGCTCACAGCACCATATACGCCGCAGCAAAACGGCCAAAGCGAGCGTAAAAATAGATACCGATTACCGACCGTGAACCGTGATGCATACAATCTTTTTCATCATACTTGAAGGCAAGCAATGGCGCGCTTAGACAGCAAGTGTGATGACAAATAATATTAATAATGTAGGATCGGAACGTAAGAAGATGAGTAGAACGGAGCGTATGTGTGAGAGAAGGATGGTAGACGGTGCGAGAGGGACGGGAGATTTGAATGGAGAACGAACGAATGTGGTGTAAGATGTGAGGTGTGAAAGATGTAAAATAATTTAGCTGGTGTGAAAATAAATCTAAATTAACGAAGAAACGCATTTTATTCTGAGGCAGTACAGAATCCCACAATAATATCAATGAGTCAGTTCCATCGTCAATCGTAAGCGAAAGGCAGCTATTTGTCTTTGTCGCACTAATATGAAAGACTGACAGAGAGGGAAAACTACGATACGCTACTAGGCGCTAGCGATTGGCAACTTGGCTAAGCATCCTAGGTACTTAGCCAAGTTGCCAATCGCTAGCGCTTAGTAGCGTAAGTAGTTTTCCCTTTCTGTCTCTCTTGCATATTAGTGCGACAAAGACAGTTAGCTGCGATTAACGATGAAGCGCTAGCGATTGGCAACTCGGCTAAGCATCCTGATATCCTATATCGTCTACTTCTTCTTCCGCTTGTCAGCGCGGCTGCCGCCCATGTCCTCCAACTGCTGCTTGAGGTCGAGCAGCTGGTTGTCGGGCACGTAGCGCGTCTCCTCGTGCTCGACGGCGTGCTCGTGCGCGGCCAGCGAGCAGCCGGCCGGCAGCGCCGCGCGCGCGCAGCGCAGCAGCGTGCCCAGCGCCCAAGCGGGCACGTCTACCACCTGACCGTACACATTTACAAATAGAACAGGTGGGCTACCACGGTCTACTAATGCGATTCAGTTTAATATCAATAATAATAATATAGTGTAACTGATCATATTTAATTAAAGATTGATGATGGGCAGCAGCGTCATCATAGTGGATACATTACTGCGATCGCTAATCCGCTTGCCCAGCGTGGCGATTATGGGCATTTACCTCCTAATGCGTCTATACGCATAGTTAATAGAAGCCTACATCCAGCAGTGGACTATCATAGGCTTATGAGGATGATGATGAATAATAATATTAATAATGTAGGATCGGAACGTAAGAAGATGAGTGGAACGGAGCGTATGTGTGAGAGAAGGATAGTAGAAGGTGCGAGAGGGACGGGAGAACGATTTGAATGGAGAACGAACGAATGTGTACACCACATTCGTTCGTGATGTGAGGTGTGAAAGACGTAAAATAATTTTGCTAGTGTGAAAATAAATCTAAATTAACGAAGAAACGCATTTTATTCTGAGGCAATAATATCAATGAGTCAGTTCCATCGTCAATCGTAAGCGAAAGACAGCTAACTATCTTTGTCGCACTAATATGAAAGAGTGACAGAGAGGGAAAACTACGATACGCTACTAGGCGCTAGCGATTGGCAACTCGGCTAAGCATCCTGATATCCTATATCGTCTACTTCTTCTTCCGCTTGTCAGCGCGGCTGCCGCCCATGTCCTCCAACTGCTGCTTGAGGTCGAGCAGCTGGTTGTCGGGCACGTAGCGCGTCTCCTCGTGCTCGACGGCGTGCTCGTGCGCGGCCAGCGAGCAGCCGGCCGGCAGCGCCGCGCGCGCGCAGCGCAGCAGCGTGCCCAGCGCCCAAGCGGGCACGTCTACCACCTGACCGTACACATTTAGAAATAGAACAGGGGGCTACCACCGTCTACTAATGCGATTCAGTTTAATATCAATAATAATCATGTAGGATCGGAACGTAAGAAGATGAGTAGAACGGAGCGTGTGTGTGAGAGAAGGATGGTAGACGGTGCGAGAGGGACGGGAGATTTGAATGGAGAACGAACGAATGTGGTGTAAGATGTGAAGTGTGAAAGACGTAAAATAATTTAGCTGGTGTGAAAATAAATCTAAATTAACGAAGAAACGCATTTTATTCTGAGGCAGTACAGAATCCCACAATAATATCAATGAGTCAGTTCCATCGTCAATCGTAAGCGAAAGGCAGCTATTTGTCTTTGTCGCACTAATATGAAAGACTGACAGAGAGGGAAAACTACGATACGCTACTAGGCGCTAGCGATTGGCAACTTGGCTAAGCATCCTAGGTACTTAGCCAAGTTGCCAATCGCTAGCGCTTAGTAGCGTAAGTAGTTTTCCCTTTCTGTCTCTCTTGCATATTAGTGCGACAAAGACAGTTAGCTGCGATTAACGATGAAGCGCTAGCGATTGGCAACTCGGCTAAGCATCCTGATATCCTATATCGTCTACTTCTTCTTCCGCTTGTCAGCGCGGCTGCCGCCCATGTCCTCCAACTGCTGCTTGAGGTCGAGCAGCTGGTTGTCGGGCACGTAGCGCGTCTCCTCGTGCTCGACGGCGTGCTCGTGCGCGGCCAGCGAGCAGCCGGCCGGCAGCGCCGCGCGCGCGCAGCGCAGCAGCGTGCCCAGCGCCCAAGCGGGCACGTCTACCACCTGACCGTACACATTTACAAATAGAAACATCGCGTCTTTTTCTACTGCCAATGGTTGTTGTACAGAGTACACACTAGTATCAGCTAGTGATGGGTCGTTTCCGGTAACTTTCCCAACACAGTATGGGAAATTTTCTCAAATGGAAACTCTCCCTATAGTAAGATTGGGAAATTACTGGGAACGACCAATCACTAAGTATCACTAGCTTTCGTAACACAATTGACGCGATCGTGATTTTTCTTTTGATTAAAGCTTTAATTATGATCTAAATAAATAAACACACACAGGGGAGCTACCACGGTTTACTAATGCGATTCAGTTTAATATCAATAATAATAATGTAGGATCAGAACGTAAGAAGATGAGTGGAATGTGTGAGAGAAGGATGGTAGACGGTGCGAGAGGGACAGGAGAACGATTTCAATGGAGAACGAACGAATGGTGGTGCTGGTGTAAGATGTGAAGTGTGAAAGACGTAAAATAATTTAGCTAGTGTGAAAATAAATCTAAATTAACGAAGAAACGCATTTTATTCTGAGGCAATAATATCAATGAGTCAGTTCCATCGTCAATCGTAAGCGAAAGGCAGCTAACTGTCTTTGTCGCACTAATATGAAAGACTGACAGAGAGGGAAAACTACGATACGCTACTAGGCGCTAGCGATTGGCAGCTTGGCTAAGCATCCTGATATCCTATATCGTCTACTTCTTCTTCCGCTTGTCAGCGCGGCTGCCGCCCATGTCCTCCAACTGCTGCTTGAGGTCGAGCAGCTGGTTGTCGGGCACGTAGCGCGTCTCCTCGTGCTCGACGGCGTGCTCGTGCGCGGCCAGCGAGCAGCCGGCCGGCAGCGCCGCGCGCGCGCAGCGCAGCAGCGTGCCCAGCGCCCAAGCGGGCACGTCTACCACCTGACCGTACACATTTAGAATAGAAGGACCTAAGCTGAATAACAATGTGTCAGTTCCATATCTATGGAACTGACACATTGTGCCTCACGGCGTCGGGCTTCTAACACTCTCGTTAGTAATTCCGTACTTACCTCCCTTGTTGCACAATGTACTATTATTATGTTGGGACCTTGGAAAGGCAACATAACTGTCTAAAAATTCAAAGTTTTGTAATTTTTATGGTATAAAACTGTGATTTTAAGAGAGTAGACCCAAGAAATAGTAAGCATAGCAACAAATGACATAAAAAAGTGATTGTACCTAGTATTGAATAGTTATATAACATATATTTTGAAAGTATCAAACAACAAAATATGTAATTTATTCACCTGTATGTTGCGTTCATAGACGTTGAGGTTGTACTCCGCATCAACGATGGTGCCGCCCGGCTTGAACCGCTGCACCTTCAGCTGCTGTGCAGGCGTTGCCCAACTGCGCACAACCATCACTTCTTGCACACTTGTTTATGATTAGCTAGGTTTGCTTAATGCTGAAGTTTTTATTAAGGTGCATTCAGACCAAACAAGCATTCGCTATTCTAACCCCCTACACTACAAAATTCAATCATTACACAAAACATGATTCATTGATTTAGTAGAATGGGGGATAGAATAGCGAATGCTCGTTTGGTCTGAATGCACCTATAAGGGATCACAAGTTGTGGAATTACTTTATTACTGTTTGTAATAAATAATTTGTGTGTTAGTGTGGGGTACCTACACAATACATTGCTATATAATTTGTATTATTTCCAACACAAGTGCCAATTTAAATTATACGAACCCCATCAGAATTTGTTGATATAGGTCACAAAAATGTTGAATTGGAAAATGTGATAAAGATATGATATTTATTACTGGACTGAAATTTAAATCAGCTTTATTGTTAAATACCTAACAATAGTTTTTCCTGTTCTAGACTGTTAATGTTAATACAATCCAGAGCCTGACTCTTAATTATAACAAATTAAATAGTTTTGGGAATCCACATATTACTCATTATTCTAGCTATTGATAACTTCTATTCGACATACCTGTCGTCAACCTGTATGCCCATAACTTCCGCATATCTGTGAATCTGCTTCTGACAGGCCTCCAGTACTGCAAAGTCGTAGCCCTTGAGCTGCAAGTTCAGGCAGTCATACACCGGCTCGTCTGGCTCCATACTCTGCATGTTACAAGTTGCTATTTATACAATCTTTTCAAATTTCTTACTTAATTTCTTCCATGTAGTAAATACTTACAATTAGGTAGTCTGGTTCATATAGATCGGTTTTTGTTCGTTTTTGATTGCATGTTGGGGCTCCTAAGCATGCCGTTTTGTTGGATCTAAGCAATCGGCTGACTCTTGCCTGCAAATATTGAATAGTTTCAGTAATAAAAAACTATTGTTAACCTAAAGATTGAAATATTGGAATTGTTATTTGAGACTTACAAAGTTAATAATCTTTGTACTAAACATTGCGTAGGTATCTTAATTAGCAAACAGTATAGGTATTGAGAGAAAATGAAGATTATTCATTCAGGACAGAGTAAATTAAACAATATTTATTCCCCAAAACCCAAAAGTAACCTAAAATTATCAAATGACATTGACATTTATCGGACATTTCGTTGTTTGACAGTTTTGAAACGTTTTACTGAACGTTTTACTTTCCATGTCCTTTTTCAAAATTGCCCAATAATAATTTAAGATTCAATAATGACGTAGAATGTCCTATTGATTAATTATGTTTTATTGCTCAAACCTAATTAGCTTTACAAAGCAAAGACTCGATTCGGTGTACTTGCAGAATGTGTTGTAGTTTTTAAAAACGGATGAATCGGTTAGCACAACAAAAAACGCCTCTCTCAGTTCGCAAAAATGCCAACATAGAGGAAAAATATTTAAGTGACATCTACACGATACAATTTGTAATGTAATAGATATCATCGATTTTCGGTAATACTCTTGATTGTAGCATATATATCGTTACAGTAAGACATATTTAAATACACAAATATTTTATTACTCAGAATGAAATGGTTTTAAATTTATTAAAATATTAATGATTAATGATTATGTTTACTGCACTGCCTACTGGCAGGATGTGTGCACATGATTAATCAATTTCAGAAAAACCTTAGTTGTCAAAATTTTGTCTATGTATGCTCCTCGCTTGGAACTTGCCTTGGTATCGAAATGGAAAGAGCGGTGTAATAGTTATAGTTTTGTAGGTTTTCTTGTAATTGTGTAAAGACAAAATAAATGGTGTAATCTTGAAAGTTCTTGAAGAAATCCTTGTAGGACATGGCGTCAACCGGCAGCACACCCTTTCCTAAATGGCAACTGGCCATCCTTCTCGGCGCACCTTTGGCCATCGGCTTAGGTTACCTTTATCTAAGAAATAGATTAGAGGATCCTGAAAAGAAAAAAGTCGCGGAGCTGAAAGCCAAGACGACCATTTCACTAGATAACGAGGAGAACAATGTGAAAGCCGCCGAAAGCGCTATCGACCGCGCCATGAAGCTGAAAGGTGCTGGAAACCGAGCGTTCCACGCAGGCGAATACGACAAGGCGATCTCGCTGTACAACGAAGCCATCGAGTCATGTCCGCCCGACCGGCCTGTGGACCTCGCCACATTCTACCAGAACCGCTCTGCGTGCTACGAAAAGCGCGAGATGTGGGAGCAGGTTAAGGAAGACTGCACCTTCGCGCTCAAGCTTAACGAGAAGTACGTGAAGGCGTTCTTGCGGCGCTCCCGTGCAGCTGAGAAGAGTGGCGACCTCGTCCTGGCCCTTGAGGACGTGACTTCCGCCTGCATCCTTGAAAGGTTCCAAGTGCAAAGCTCCCTAGTCAACGCCGACCGCATCCTAAAGGCGCTAGGCCGCCAGCACGCACGCGAGGCGCTGGCGCGGCGGCACCCTGTCATGCCTTCAAAACATTTCATCAAAACATACTTCTCTGCTTTCTCCGAGGACCCTATTGCTAAAATCCAATTGGACGATAAAGCAACTGGTGGCTTTGTGAAGGCAAAGCAAGCTCTTGATGCCCAGGATTATGATTCGATTGTGGATGCATGCACTGCTGAGTTGCAGGCTGATGGAAAGTACAAAAATGAGGCACTGCTTCTACGAGCTACCTTCTACTTGTTACTGGGCCGCCACGAGGAGGCTCAGGCTGATCTTGGCAGGGTGATTGACAGTGATGCTTCAACCAAGGTGAAAGTGAATGCTCTAATCAAGAGAGCATCTCTGTACACTCAGCTGGAGAATACGGAACGCTGCCTAGAAGACTTTGCCAAGGCTGCCCAGCTAGACCCCAACAACTCTGATATCTACCACCACCGAGGCCAAGTGTACCTGCTGCTGGAGCGCATGGATGAGGCCACTGCAGAGTTTGCTAAAGCTGTTCAACTGAACCCCGACTTCTCCATTGCTTACATTCAAAAGTGCTATGCTGACTACAGGCATGCCCAGTTAAGCAAGAATGTGGGTGCTCTGACACAGGTTCGGGCAGACTTTGAACGAGCTCTAGAGAGGTTCCCACGATGTGCTGAAGCGTACATCCTATTCGCTCAAGTGTTATCAGACCAACAAGAATGGGGACGGGCAGAGTCCCTGTTTGACTCGGCCCTGACTGTGGACCCCCATAATGCCACTCTGTATGTCCACAAGGGACTGGTGCAATTGCAGAAGAGCACAGACTTTGACAAAGCTGTCAAACTTATTAACAAAGCTATTGAAATGGATGATAAATGTGATTTTGCTTATGAAACACTGGGTACCATTGAAGTTCAAAGGTAAGATTTCCTTTCTCATATTTCTATTTCTTACAAATTAACAAATATGTAGTGGAATAAATGTAAAAAAAAAAAAAAATACTGGATATGAAATTTGTTCTTAACAGGCACATATTCATTTTAGTCCCATCTGAATTCACATTTCACCAAAATTTGTTATATTGAACTAGGATTGAAATTTTTAACTAGTGCTTGATTATTCTCTACTGTAAATTACTTTCACATACTGTCAATCTCAAAAACAATAACCGCATCTGCTCTACCAATAGTATTTAATTTTAAGCATGTTGGATATACTGCTAATACCACAAAAAACTATATATACTTCATAGTACAAAACATGAAAGTTTTCCTGGATCTAAAAATAACTGTAAATGACAAAGACAACAGCTTTGTCTTACTGATTAACTTGATGTCCACATATCTCTTTATTGTTCAAGGTCATAGGTCAGCTCACAAGTTTGAACAGTAAACACTTGCAGTGTCATTATCAGTGACTTGTGGCGCTCCGCCAATATAATTTAGGGCACCTCTGTCTCTGCATTCTGTTTTTATTACCACTAACTACATGTATAGAAATGGGTTTATGGTTTAACTTATGCTTCATTGTTAGCTAAGATTAATCATTATCAGTAAGTGTCCTTGAAACATTAAAGATAGTGGATTATCATTTCTTTGCCTCAGTGCCTCAAGAATATAGTTTTATCTCAAGTATTTGGCTAGTTACATAATCTAGAAGTCAAGGCACTTAGATAAATTTTATTATTTAAGTGAATAGTAGGATACATCTACTTTATTACATACATACTATAACACCCGATTTTTATCTACTCTAGGCCAACCTAGTCCTAGTCAAAGTCAGACAATTCTTTATTTAACCTCGTGCCTAAATTACGTCAAAATTTGCCAAATCAAATCGGAAATTTGTGTGATTGAGATAGAGTAAAAAAATTGACTGTGGCTTATGTCCTTTGGATAGGACAGATGTAGGCAGGAGGTTAAGTAGGCATGGCAACAAGGGCTTTTGAATAGTAATTATTAAATTACACATGAAATGAAAAGTGAAAACTAGTTCCCGTCAAACCCAACACATGTTTGTTGATATAAATATAACATTTTATATTTAAATCAACAAACACCAGTAAACATCCTGCTTCCTGGGGTGCCATTCAGAAATCAAAAATAGCCATTAGTGTTGAGCAGTCTAATGTCACAGTGCCTCACAGTAGACAAGCCAAATTATCACATTTAGTTTACAATCATACCAAAACTTAGTGTAGTAACTTAGGTGTTTACCATAACCTCCAGCCTCCCAGACAATTAAATTTGCCAGTAAATTTTGAAATAATAGTGTAGGAAATAGTATAGTATTTCATTTGTTTATGAGAACCTTGTTGAATAGGTCTCTGGGCGGCAGAAGGATAAGGCAAGCGGTAGGTGTTGAGGTCCACAAATGTCCCAGTGATATTAATTCATATTAAAACAGTTTTTTTTATAAAACTATGGATACAGATTGTATTGATATTAATTAATTATTTACAGGGTTTCCAATGTTCTCTGGAATAGAACACAAGCCCTGTATTTTACGGGTCGGAATGGATGTATAAGTGATATAATCACTTTCTATAGTTTTATTTCATTAATAACTATTGTGGTAACCAAAGAACATACATAAAACGAGATTTATTTGTTTATTCCAGGGGTAACTTAAAACGATCACTGGAGTTGTTTGAGAAGGCAATAGCCCTCGCCAAGACGGAGCTGGAGATGACGCACCTGTTCTCGCTGAAGGACGCGGCCGCCGCGCAGCTCAAGGTGTCGGAGCGCTGGGGCCTGGACTGGACCGTGAGCTAGGCACCCCGCCACCCCACACCCGACAAGGCATTTGCCAAGTGAGATTGGCCTTACATACATTGTTTTAGACGATTTTATTTTAAATCTGCCATTTTTCGTGAATTCAGTACTTAAAGTTTGCAAGCTTGTTTTCGAAAATTTACTTCAGTATAATACATTTTTAAACCACGGCCAAGTCTCGGATTCCGAGCGGCCCGCCGCCGCCGCTCTGCCTACGGTGTAACTACGCTCTAAGCCGCTTTCCTCGTTTGCCATTAGTCTGTAAATGTTAGGTGCACTTTATATATGTCGAACTTCGTATCACAAAATGTTATGGACAGGGATGTCAGTGTGATGAATGATGATGCTTGAAGTATGATATTTTTGAAAATTTAACCAAACTTGTATTTGAATTCTTTAAACGACCTCATACTAGGCTCATATTAGGAGCTTCAATGTGTAATTACAATTGTGTATAAATTTGTTTATGGGAAGTAAATGGCTGCACTACACTTGTAGTTTATTAGCTAATATTGTTAGCTTCACTAGAAGCAAAAAGAGTACAATCGTAGCTAGTGTGGTCATTTGTGCCTCCCTCTGTTTTATTGCACTTCATATTGAAGTTGTCGCTGAAATTATTTGGAAATAAAATGTACCTATTGTTAAATTATGTAGTGATAGCTCTCTTGCATTTAAAATATATCGATATATTTTGCGTCTGTAGGTAATGAACAAAATGCAGTATGTATATAAGACAAGCTTAAAATGAATGGCAATCTTGAGTGGTATTGGGAAATATCTCAAACACAAAAAGACATTACTAAGAAATAGGGATGACATATTTGATGATAGATGTGATCATCTTGTCATGGCTTTTGTACATATCTATGTATCTATCTATTTTATTATTCTATGAGTTACTCATATGTAGTACAGAAACAAATGTACATATATTTGTGATACATTGTTATGTATTGTCGTAAATTTACTTGTCTTCATTCAATTTTAGAGAGAAGTATTGAAACAAATTGTATGTTTTTGCAGTTTCAATAGCTGATTGAGATAAATAATGAATATTAAAAGCTGTTTGAATTCTCAACTAACAATTTAATGTACAGTGGCTTTACTAGCAACGGACCCTGCTGTGAGATGTATTTATATTAATAATATATTCATCGTTTTAGAGTAATATGTACCTACGACATGAATGGCTTACACATGGCACTCATTCACTGAATTGTCTAAGCTTGTGCGGGGAAATGGTTATGTAATTAATTTCCTCCGTTTCCCAAAGAATGCTGCTGGATAATTCTGACATTTTAATAAATTAGTCGTTCCGTTTATACACTGCCTACAGTACACAGTGGCTTGTGTAATTTTAAAGGTTTGTTATGGAGTGGTATCGGAAGCCGTTTGGAGCTAAACCGTGCTCATTTTAACTATTTTTCGTTAACGTGAATGACAGGTTCTGCAAGTGACCGCGGCGTGTCGCGCCGGGCAGGCGGGCTCGCGATACTTAGTATTCCCCTCTCTAGATAGACTCAGAAATGACGGTGGATGTCCAGGATGCACCCTCTTACCAGTTAGGTAGATCGTGAAATTAGAACTGCTCGCGGATGTTTGTACGAGTTGTTACCTCACCGATAGTGGATAGATTAAATTTATGAAAAATACGAAATACATTATTCGAAACGATTAAATCATCTTTTACTTGTTCCTGTGCTTGGTACCATTACTATTACTTGTGACTTGACTGCGACCTTTCTTGGGGTAACACATACAGGGTGTAGCAAAAATTGTAGTATTCCGTTTAGGGGTCCATTCAGTAGGTAACTATAATCGCGAATTTTTTTTTCCTATTCTTTCCTAATCAGAATACGATAGATACTGAATGGCTCTTAATAGATGACAACCATTTAACACTCAATATTATTTATGAAATAAAACGGATAAACTCGCGTATATTAATTAACTTTAACTTCATTCCGACGTCTCGAACACTTTACAGGGTTCGTGGTCTGCGGCCGACTGAGTGTGTAACTGAGTGAGTCGCCCGCGGACCACGAACCCTGTAAGTCTGGTTCCTGTGTCATGTGTCACGTGGACCCGCCCGCTACCGCCTACTTACCGGCCTAGGCCGTTAAATTCGTATGAAAATCCTTTACTATTATCTCGAGGTCATCCGCCTGCAACGTCATACTTTAAAGCCTATTATGACGAACATAATGACAACATTTCATTGCATGTTTGAGAAAAGTTAATTAATATACGCGAGCTTATCCGTTTTCATAGTTTTATTTCATGACTAATCCTCGCAGTAACCGAGGAAAATATTACTCAATATTTAGTTTTAAAAATTGTGAAGGTATATAGCAGATTTGGCACGTTCAGTATCCCGATTGGAAATGTGATCCTCATGGCTTTAAATAGATGCCACATGATCTCACATATCCGATACGGACAGTTAAATTATCACGAAAAATATTTTTAAACTGAAAGATAAGTAAACATACACCCTGTATTGTGATTTTCCGTAGTATCCAAACTTATCAAAACCCTTCGACAACGGAGTGTCATCGGCGTCGCAAAACTGACACAATGCGAGCTCTTTCAAGCTGGCCATGACTTTCATGCGTCAAGCATGTGCTGAAGTATTTACATTCCTGCTGCTGGTGGGTGAAGGGTGGGGGCTGCTGTGCTACAACGGGACCCTCACATCGGCGCGCTTCGGGGATGACCCCCTGGCCTCGGAGACACTGTTCCACGCGGGGGGGCGGCGGCGTCGCGAGACTTCGGTGCGCTATGACAGTGCGGTGTGAAGGTAAGGTTGTTACTTGCTATTCTACTTAGCCTCATTTACACAGTCTCAGATTAGTTAGCCAAGTCCATTTTGACACTATTTGTTTAACGTTAGCGGCCTGAGCCGGGATTGTGCAAAGGCTTTTGACAGTGCCAGAACAATCACAGTTTGGAATGAAAGCGAAGTACGCTCAACCAATACCTTACAACTAGAACTTTAGGCCACTCTAGAACCTTGTCAAAATAACAAATAGGGAGGAGTTTCTTATAACTTCATTTACCTATAGCGTCACTATGACATAGTTTCTGACACCTAGCGTCCAATTCGTTGACTACTTATATAAACACCGTGGCACAGATCAAAGAATACTAGTCCGTAGCTACTGTGCAAATACGACGGCAACAAAAACAAAAGGCCCTACCGTGAACGACGATCGACGTATTGCCTTTTTCACACTTACCTATGTACGAATTTGTATGTGCGAAAGAGAGGCAACACTTCAATTGTGGTTCTAGGCCTACGGTTATCAGCTTTGTATAGATAGTTTTGTTAGAGCGTCGCCGAATACAATATATTTGTCAGATAAATGTTAGCCCAGCTTGTCCTTTTATTACGCCTGGGGAAAAGACATGGCGATATTTTTATCTGACAGATATTTATCTGGCGCTTGCGAAACAGACCGTTAAAGCTTAAACTTTTTACAGCAATATCTATAACTCTTTGAAGAGGATTTTTATCTACTATCTGTTTAATATCACTGTCATAATCAAACGTCAAGAATTTGAGTAATGCAAAAATTTCGGTTGACCTTTCTGTTAAAATTCGTGTGATGAAATGTGGAGTGGGCAGTGCTGGGTGCTCCTGAACGTGGTCGGGCTCGCGGCCGGCCTGTACTGCTACAATTGTTCCGAGACGCAGCAGGAGACCAACCAGTGCGCGGGGAGCTTTGGCACGGGGGCCATTTGGTTCAATGCTTCTCGGCTGCGATTGGCTAACTGCTCTGGAGGTTTCTTCCCTTACTAACCTTTTCCATTTTTATGTTTACCTAGCTGAGAGGAGCGATAGCTAAATTTGTCTGCTTTTCTAAATTTTGTAATACCTTTTTCTCTGAGAATGTGTACCTATGAAATTTGTGTGATGAAATTCGGAGTGGGCAGTGCTGGGTTGTCTGGAACGTGGTCGGGCTTGCGGCCGGCCTGAACTGCTACAGCTGTTCCTGTTGGCATTGGGGGCATTTGGTTCAATGCTCCTCGGCTGCGATTGGCTAACTGCTCGGCTCTGGAGGTTTCTTCCTTTAATAACTCTTTCCATTTTTATGTATAGCTGTGAGGAGCTAGTGCTGAATTTGTCTGCTTTTTTAAACTTTGTAATACCTTTTTCCCTGAGAATGTGTACCTACCTATGAAATGTGGAGTGGGCAGTGCTGGGTGCTCCTGAACGTGGTCGGGCTCGCGGCCGGCCTGTACTGCTACAACTGCTCCGAGACGCAGCAGGAGACCAACCAGTGCGCGGGGAGCTTCGGCACGGGGGCCATTTGGTTCAATGCTTCTCGGCTGCGATTGGCTAACTGCTCTGGAGGTTTCTTCCCTTACCAATCCTCTCCAATTTTATCCAATCCTAAATCTATCAGCTTTCGTAAACTTAGCTTCTAGTACCTACATATTTTCCTGGGAATGCTGGGAATGTGTAGTTTTTATAACCCATCCACACATCCACCAGAAAATATGTTTAATAGGGAAGATTAAAATTAAACAATTGCTACAAGCAGAACACCGGGCCACTGCCAGGCAAAATCACTGTACAATCGGTCGTTTGATTGCTAACAGGCGCTACACTACAGATTGTTAAGATCGTCGTTTAACCCCTTGACAACTTTTGGCTTTATAACTGAATTTTATGATGTTTTGGTATTAATTAACATATTAAAACTAGTTACTGCGTTTATCCTAACGGGGGCAGCGGGACTGCAAAGTTCAATCTTGTTGAAATAATGCGATTCTCTTCCTCTTCTTGCCAGTACCATAAGTAAAATTATAAGTCTTACTTCTTTGAGTTGTTATGATCTGTGCTTCATAATGACACCTATTACAGAGAATGCCATGTGCTTCGTGCGCTCCTGGTCGGCGCGGGCCAAGCACGCGTGGCTGGTGCAGCGCGGCTGCTACAAGTCCAGCCCGGACGACCCGCTGCCGCGCGCGGTGCGCAGCCCCACCCGCTCCATGTCGTGTAAACGAGAAAGGTAGTTCCTCCATGTCCGTAGCGAGGATAGTGCTATGGGTTTATGTGGTCCTGGTCGGCGCGGGCCAAGCACGCGTGGCTTGTGCAGCGCCGACCAGGAGCTGACAAGTTCAGCCCGGAGGACCGCAGCCCATCCGCACCATGTCGTGTAAACGAGAAAGGTACCTACACATCCTCCATGTCCATCGTAGCGAAGATAGTGCTAGAGGGGTTTTCCTCGGGGGGCCTGGTCAAATGGCGCTATAAACGGGAGGGTTTCGATTTTGAACATTGTATCCTTAGAATTTAAAGAGCCTGCGCGTAATTTGTATCGATTTTAGGTGGGTGTTTACCAAGAATAATGCCGAAAACCCGATTCTTCCAATTATAGGCCTACCGATAGCAAGCGCAAATCAGATAAGATGGATGATGTTAAGGTTAACCGGATAAGAAATATTTATATTTATAAGGAACTCGTATAATGAAGTATGTACTAATTATTTCAGATACAAAGACGCAGAATACAAAGTTTGTCTATGCCAAGCGGACTGGTGCAACACGGCAGATTCGAACATGTTTACCTCGCTTCACACAAGCGCTTTTGTCGGATTAGCGAATGTATTACACTGTCTGTATGAATACCTACTCTAATTAAATCTATACGGACTACAATGGCATGTGTATTTTGCTTTGGCCTAGGGAGACCAAGGAAAATGACAAGCTATTCAATGCCTTTTCAAGCATTCGTAAACTTGAACACACTTTGTTAGTTCGTTAACATTTGCTTATAAAAATTTGGCAGGCGCCTTTAATTATTGAGCTTAATTTTTTAGATCCAGTTTATATCCGTTTCATAAATCAATGTTACACATGACATGACATATAATACGAAATAAATTAAATTAGAATTTGCCTATTTTGACGATAAACACGGGTTAGGTCATTCATTGCGGGACTCGTTTTGAAAAGCTTTTAAGTGTTACGGTTGTGATCAAAAGCTAAGATTATTTATGCTATGTACATATAGGTATATTTAGATAACGATATAAACCTACAGTTGAGTTCATAAATGCATAGGTACTTAGTACTTACACAATTTTGGACTCTAATTCAAGGCGAAGAAATGTGTACATATTTATTAACTCTACTGCTAAACTCAACGTTATGAGACCCTTGGCCGCTGTAGAACCATGTCAGAAACGTCACTGACAAAGTCAAACAAGGCTTAAAGTTCAGGCCAGGGGTCAGCAACCACGGACAGTCAAGTGCAAAAATAAGTATCGATAGAATCCGCTCATAAATATGTTACGACGTTCTTATTACACAGAGTTAGATCGAGTGCACTGGGACATATTTTTGAACATTTTCGTGTACACCTTATTTTGTCTTTGACTGGACATGCGGTCGGTTTCAGGTTCGTCTAGTTTCCTAAAAAATACCAAATCAGATTACAAGATCAACCAACACTTGTACCTCTTTGGTACTACCGAAACATCAGATGATTTATACTAAGGCGTTCAGGCCCTTCAAAAAAGTTTACCGACCCGGGTTATACATCCAGCCAATGCCCGTGCCAACTTTCCTATCGACGCGTCGAGTTTCAACAAATGCTGGATTGTCAAATGCCGCTTTCACTTTATCTCAGTTCTATTTCCACGAAAAGGATGGTAAGTAAGTGTGTGTCAGTGTGCCGCGTTCGCCGCTTCGGGAGACCCAACATGGTTGCGAGAACCTGTAAGCAATTCACTATTCATTTTCCCGCCTGGTCTTTAATCCCCATTGTAACTTGAACTCCCTATCCATGTCGACTAGAAGTATCCAGATATCGACCTAGACCGGTTCTACCGTCCTTGCAATATTAAGAGTTGTGAAACCGCCCTGCGCGCTCGGTTTTTGTACGCCGTGTCAGTCTGAACCTACATAATTAAGAAGAAAATAATTTTCTCATTGCCATCAATAGATATTGGGCTACTTAGCTCGCATTAATGTGTTTACGTTCACGATGGAGACAGGTGATTGCTGTGCTTTATTTATGGCGTTTGGAAATCTCTGAGGACTGTCACATTCATCTTAAGTTTGTTAAACCCGCCGCGGTCAGGGAGACTACGTGCGTTTCCACACGTCCAATCTGTCATTGAACGTGGATAAATCCATATTCTCGTTCTGTCTGAATTGCATAAGATAAGATAGATGATTGACTTGGTTTCAAACATGCCCCGTCCGAGTTCATATGCCGTTATTCCCTTGATAAAAGTTACTAAGGGTGTACAGACAAAAAACTGTAAATTTCAAATAATAAAATCGGATCGATATAGTTAGATACTATAATTTCTAACTTTGGAAAATAACCAGGAGGAACTTAGCTTGGGATTAACTTAGCTGACTGTAGTACTTTTGTATCACTACTGCATTTCCAGTACTCACAGTACACCTTCCTCGAAAACTCTTCCAAACTACCTTTTCCAAACATTTTTTTCATTTTTTGTATGCATCTTTCTAAATTATGGGACTGTCGTCAGTATTTCTGACCATTCTTCTCGTGATCCTTAAGATAATATCCTTGACTATCCTTACTAGTTAAGGCTCGGATTTCTCTTGATATAAATATGCCAAAGAGAAGACACTAAGATTTGTATACTTAGGATTAAATAATTGATTAAATACCCAGGATAGAAAACACACATAATATGTAATGGGAAGGGAAATACATGGAAAAGGTTAGGGAGACCTTGTGTTGTGAATACTGAAATTGCAAAAGCCAGAAATTATAGCTTATTTAACTATATTGACCCGATTTTTTCATTTGATTTTTCTAGTTTTTTTTATCGGTACACCCTTTAGAGTTTTGTTGATCAATAAAGAATGACCATAATTGTTAAACTACACCAAAACACATATTCTGCTCTCTTTTACCCAATCCTATATGATATCATATATCGGGTCGGGTCGGGAGGATTTCGGGAATAGCTCTACCGTAAAAAAGGGTAAATAGGAATGTAGAGTAAACTGAATCTTTTAGCTCGTGACTAACAGTCCAGTTTAGAACAGCAATTTTTTTCATATGTGTTATTCTAAACTGGACTGTTTGTCCTGGGTTAACAGATCAGTTTACTCTACAGTCCTCCCCGTTTTACGGTACTGATACTGCAAACATCGAATTCTATGTGTAGGTCATGGTAGCTCACTAAGGCTAAACTTCTGTTAATATATATTTTTTTTTTTATACCACGTCGGTGGCAAACAAGCATACGGCCCGCCTGATGGAAAGCAGTCACCGTAGCCTATGGGCGCTTGCAACCCCAGGGGTGTCACATGCGCGTTGCCGACCCAATAAGAACTTGTACACTCCTCTTTTGAAGAACCCCATACTGTAGTCCAACGGGAAAACCTCGGCAGGGAGCTCATTCCACAGACGGACCGTCCGCGGGAGGAAGTTCCTCTGAAACCGCACGGTGCGCGACCATTTAGGTTGCAAGGTGTGAGGATGAGCGCCCAGTCGGTGGCGAGCGGTGCGATGATGAAAAGTGGACGTTGGCATCATGTCGAACAGTTCTTCAGAGCACAACCCATTGTACAGACGATAGAACACACATAAGGAGGCGAAGTCTCTCCTTAGACTTAAGGGTTCAATACCGCCTGTGAGTCTGGGATCGTCGACTATTCGGACAGCTCGTCTCTGAACCGAGTCAAAGGGTGCAAGCTGGTATACAGGTGCTCCTGCCCAGAGGTGACAGCAATACTCCATATGGGGTCTGAGGTCTGACTTGCGACTTATATAACAGAAGTCTTTGCCCCGGAGTAAAGTATCCCCTCGCTTTATTGAGCACCCCGAGCTTTTTGGATGCCAGCGTAGCTTTTCCCTCTAGGTGACATCGGAATTGGACGTCGTTGGAAATGTCGACTCCGAGGATCCCAATACTCCCGACATGGTAAGAGCTGTGTCTTGGAACTTTGGAGCCACAGTAAATGGGGTTTTTTTAGCGGTAAACGCGCAAACTTGTGTCTTTGTGGGGTTGAACCTGACTAGGTTATCCCGACCCCATAACGAGACTCTAGATAAAGTGTTCTCGATGTCAGACACAAGTTTTCCGCGACTTTCCAGTACCACAGAGCGAGGGATATTAGCACGGCCTGTGTAAAAAGTATCCCCAGTACTGTCATCCGCATAGCAATGGAGGTCGCCGATAGACAACATGTCATTGATATGCAGAAGGAACAGCGTTGGGGATAGCACAGAGCCTTGCGGGACGCCAGCGTTTATGTCCATGCTATCAGAGCAGCTACCGTCTACTACGGCACGAATGCGTCTGCCGGACAAAAAGCTAGCAATCCATCTGCATAATCCCTCGGGCAGTCCATAAGATGGCAACTTCGACAAAAGGCCCCTATGCCAGACCCGATCGAACGCCTTCGCTATATCTAGGCTGACTGCCAAAGCCTCGCCTTGACTCTCAATGGCTGATGCCCAGCGGTGAGTGAGGTACACTAGAAGATAATTCAATTTTACCGTAGCTTAATTTATAAACGTTCTCGAGATTAAGCGCATAACGTTATAATTTATAACGTTATGCGCTTCCAGCTCCCTTTACTTTGGGCTCATGCATAAATCATGCGAGGTTCGGTTACTAATTACCCCCCTAAGTAGCAGTCACACGTGTAATTGTTTCAATCAACCAAGTTTAAAGAATTTCTTATAGTACGAATTCTGTCAATCTCGAGAACGTATCTAAAGTTGATAGTTTTTCCATCTCACTCCACATTTTTCTTACTTTGTTAATTGTAGAAAAATACACGTGATGTCTCCTTATACCCTCTCCCCCTCTAGCATGATCTTACGAGATTTTTTCGTGGACCCCCTCCCCCCCCATAGGACCTCGCGTGATTTATGCACAAGCCCTTTTGGGTTGTAACTACAATGTTAATATTTAGGTATGTTATATTGTGAACCACCTTTGGAAACCACCGGCCCTACCGTGAACACTGAAGTTCGTAAATTTCTGGGATTTTTCTCTAGTAACTCTGAGGAGGAATGACGTCTTCGTTGGTGTAGGGTGTTGCCATACAAATTCAGAACCGGGAGCGCACCCTACGTTGGAGTGACAGATAAATCCCCGAAATTTACAAACTTCGATGTTCGTGGTAGTAGGCCAGTCGTAAGATGCATATGCTTTGTGATTCACTTTCATTCGTCTTTCAGGTTTGGGTTTGAGAATAAAAGATATAGGTAATTTAACACTATCTAAATTTATTAATAACGGAAATAACTTAATATGGTCAGTCGATAATAGAAATACTACATTTTAATAATTTACCTAAACATTCATTCATTATGTTCATCTATCGTCATCATCATCATCATCATCGTCGTCGTCGAGGTCGTCGATGACGGCGCTGGCCGCGTCGCTCGTCACCGCCTGCGCGATCAGCCCCGTCACCCCCGTATCGTTCTTGCGGCTCTTCAGAAAATCAAACACGAACTCTTCTATAGTCTCTTCATCGAAAGGAATCAAGTCCTCCAAATCCACCTGTCTTTTCTTCCGCGGCTCTTTTTTGTTCTTCTTATAATCATCTATGTCAACATCGCTGTCTACTATTCCTTTCCTGTATATTTCTGCTGGAACATCACTTCCGTCGCTAACGTCGTACTTTATGCCGACGTTAGCTTCCTGAATTTCGATGGAACCCAACCCGTTTTCCACTAATGCTTGCAAATTCTGTGTTCTGCTCGTTCTATATGATGAAGGCTTATCGTGTCTCACCTTTTCTTTGACGTGTAAATGTTTTACTTCGGTCGTTTCATTTTGTCTTGGAATTTCATTACTGATGGCGTCATTGTGATTTGGTTTCGGTTTGGATCCGTAAGTTTTGACTTTTGAATGTCCTTGTATGATTAAGTACGGTACGGAGGGTACCTCTGTTGTAGGTTTACGTTCTGAAACCTCAGCAGTTGAAGTCGCGGGTGTGGTTTGTCGCAAGTGTAAATATGGAACGTTAGTAGGCGGCGGTTTAGGAGTGAAGCCGCTCGGAATGAAAGGATTCAGATGCTGCATTTGCTTGATGGGCGACGGGGAGCCTTCTGTGGTTTTTCTAACTGGCGGCGGTTGCATTGTCTGCATGGTTTCCAGTTTTGTGGGGTCTACAGACTCCTTAAACACGTGGATGTTGTTGGATGCGTGGGCATACAGGTTGTCCTCGGGCCTTTCAGGCCCGTTCACCAGCGGCATACTCATCATGGAGCCTAACATATCAAATAAGGAGGTCTCGGTGGTCGGTCTAGCTGGAGCCGGCGTGGGGGCAGGCGTGGGCTGGAAGAATGATGTTTGCCTATCTGTTGTTGTATCTTCATAGTATTCTGGATTTTCCGTGGTGATTTCTGTGGCTGTCCAAGAATTTGAAGCATCAGTGAAACTCGTGATTGGTACAGAAGGTGCAGGTGTCTCGGTAGGCGGAAGCGCCGTAGGGATGAATGCGGGCAGCAGCATTGGTTTGAGGACCTTCTGCGGCGGAGGAGGCGCCTCGGACAACATTGGTTTATAGAACGCGTAGGGTGGCTTCGACAGATCGAAGTGGTCGTTGAGAATAAAGTTGAGCGTCTCGTTGACGTCGCTGTCGTCGAGCGGGGTCGTGGGTCCCCAGCCGGCGTAGTCGCTGCTTACTGAACTATAATTGGTTTTAGTTTGATTGGATGTCGTTATCCAGTTCTGATTCGTTGTCGAGGACTGATAAATCAAATTTGATTCTTGCAGAGCGTAAAGAGACGTAAGATGTTCCGGAGAGTTAGTTACAGGTTCATTTGTAGGTTCTAGTTTCGGGTGTGGCGTTTGATGTGTTAATTTGTCTTCGCCGAGCACGAAGAGCGGAGTTTTGTGGCCCGGAGGCGGTGGTGGCGGCGGGACAAGGATTGTCATGGGGTAGTGGTCGCCGAGCTTGTATTGGAAGTCTTCGTATTTGGGGGGTGGCGGTCGATGCGGTCGACGGGAGGGGAGTGGCTGGCGGGAGCCCAAGCTGGGTTTCCGAGAGGACACGCCGAGCATGAGTACTTCAGACTTTCTTTCTGGATAGTGTTCTCTTTCGAGGCGGGTGTCATCCGCCCAGTAGTGCACGCGCTCGAGCACGGGCGGCTCGTAGTCGTAGGTGGGGTCGTTCCGCAGCGGGTCGCCGCGGCCGGTCAGCGGTCGCCATTGTTCGAAGTCCATGCGCGGCGAGAACATCGACGCCGCCCCGGTCGCCACCGGGTCCTCTGCAGCGACTGGAAATCAAATGAGATTACACTTTCGTAAGATTTTGCTGCGCTTCGAATTCACTCAGGCTTTGGCCGGTTAAATGTTGATTAACGACGACTTAACAAAGTTATGGAACAAGGGACATAGGTAGAATAATTCCATTCGTAGTTCTCTATTCGCTATGTGTAAGGGTTACCGTTCTAAATCCTAAATCGCGGGAAGAGGCTTTTGCCCAGCACGTCATCAGCCTATCTCAGTCCACTGCTAAACGATTATGGACATTAGGAGGTAAATGTCCATAATCGCCACGCTGGCAAGCGGATTGACGATCGCAGTAACGTGTCCACTATGATGACGCTGCCCATCATCAATCTTCTATCAAAGAATCGTCAGTGACACTTCCTTAGTCGGCGCTTACGACACCCGCAGGGAGAGTTGATGGGGTGACAAATGTATTATTACTGCCGGCACACGGCAAAGTTTGCCCAGCAGTAGCATAAATTAGGTTGATAAATTGAACGTGAGACCACAAAAATGAACTCACATGAGACGTTGGCAATGTGCTTGAGCGAGGAGCTGTCGGCCGCGCTGAACTCCGCCGCCGCCGCTGCCAGCAGCCCGAGCAGCATCAACACCTTATGGACGTGCTTCTGTGGAAATTACGAATATCATGAACAGTTATACAATTAACGGCCAGGGCCAACTAGCTGCTAGGAAAGTCACCCCGTAGAAATATATCTATAGTTCTGTGGTAGATACCCAACTGGCCCCTCACATTTCATCGATTTTTATATATACTCGTATTTTACAGTAGTCTCAAATACCAAAGGCGTATTTTTTATTGCGATTAGCGGCCCAAACTCAGAAATTGTCCTTCAAATCCTGGAAACTGACCTTTTAATTTCTCAGAGAGATTGTGTTCAATCATATTGATAATTAATTACCGATTTTGTTTATTTTAAAGAACATGAAATTATGTTCATGTATTCTGTATTTTCACCTGAAACACATACTGTATTTTATTTTTAAACAATTGACAAAAAAAATTTGGATATCGGTGCTAAAAGGGAAGTGAGTGAAACTACTTATGAAAAGTACCTATGAATCTTAACATATCTTTCAAGCAGACTTAGGTATTAGTTTTTTATTAGCTATTCTTTCGATTGGTATCATATAAAACAGAATGATTTTTTTTTGGACATTTAAGTCCTTGACGAAGCAAGTAATTTTTAGAAAACATAAGTTTAGAACGTTCTGTACCTACATTTACCTATTCCAACATAATACATTTATCGGACATCGTAATTTCCATGTGTAAGTATTTGTTCCGCTAATGGTATGCATGTACGTATAATGTACCTCTACATATTGTACGTGGGTACAAAATGATTGAAAAAGCCCGTTGCGAGATGCGCTATCAAAGATCATTGTTACTGATCCCCAGAGGCGATGCATTTGGTAACGTCGTGAACACGCCCAGTTCGCGATTTTCGTGCAATTAGTGGGTCGCCGCGGGTTTTTTGGCCGAGGCTCGTTAAAATACTTACTTAAAATGCCGCGGCGGGAAGAAAGAACTCACTCGAACATTAACCAGCCATCCCTTGCTCCCATAAGGCTGACCCCGATACCTTATTACGGATTTCTTTCTCTGCCTCAAAAAACTTGGAACCGACCGGTTCGTATCCCATTATCGATTCGACGTATGGAACAATAGTTTTAATTTAATTATGTACTTTCAGATTTATGGTCTGGTTTATTACGGACAAGTAGAATAAGCAGGTGTCTGCGGTGATTAAATATTTATTAATAAACACTTACAAGTGCTAGGCGTAAAGGTATTTCAAATTTTGAATAGGATTTAAGAGTTTAGAGTTTCAATTTAGAATTAAGTTTCCTTATCTATAGCAAATACTAACTTGTCAGTCTAAGATCACCATGCATTATTAATTAGTTAAACTGCCCATAAAATCGCCTTATCACAAATCAAACTATCACGAGTCAGAATAATAAAATAATCATGTCGAGACAATTGTCTTTGCATTAAGAGTTCATCAGACAGAAGAACATGTTATATAATAAGTAAATATCAATGTGTTGAAGAAAGCTGCCTTATTAGTACTGCAAGTGTATGCCCATTATTCAAGCCTATAATGGACAGACAATATCGTAAAAGCCGCACATCTGGGTCGCGTTTTATAAAGTTACAATTTACAATTTCGCTGTTTGCCTCTCTAACGCACGCACATATTGGCTAGAAAGAGAGGCAAACAGCGAAATTGTAAATTGTAACTTTATAAAACGCGACCCTGGTAACCCTAGATAGGCGCGGATCCAGGAGGGGGGCAATGGGAGCACTTGCCCCCCCTCACACTGGACTTATGTATGCCTAGATGGTGTATAAAATACTATCATATCATAGGGCAGTGCCCCCCTCTCAACGATGTCCTGGATCCGCGCCTGACCCTATACCCAAAGACGTCACGGATTTTCTCGAATATAGCGACCTTCACAAGCAATCATTCACCCTTCGCGTATTTAGGCACTGGTCAGCATTTTCATTTGCACTTAAGCATACTGGATACCTTATCAATACCAAGGCCATCACTTTAACAGAATTTTTGACATTGTCATCATCAGCCTATTTCAGTCCACCGCTGGACTTAAGCCTCTCCTGAGCATTTCTCAAATAGTTTGTAAATTGGGATCACGTGTTCGATATTCTTAAAAAATTGTAGGCTGGTAGAGTCAATATATTATGATGCTGAGCAAGATCTCAAAATGCCCAAAATGTTTGTATGAAACGTTCCTTTTTTGTCACAATTTCCTACACATTTTTGATAACAAAAATGGAAACTTTTCATACAAACATTTTGGCAAATGTGGTGGATATTGCTGAGCATCATTGACTCTACCAGCCTACCAATTTTTACCAATATCGATGACGTAATCCAAATGTACAATTTTTTTTACAATTGCACTATGCTTGGAATTTTTGACAGTTGACTGTGAAAATGTAAACAATTGAAAAGTTTTCGCCAAGCCAACACTGCCCCCAAGTTTTGTTATTGTCTCAAAGGATCTGGAGCCGCTAACCAGGATGCGCAGTGAAAGCGACGCGTGCGCAGCATACCCGCCGGGAGCGCACCTGACGGGAATCCCGCTGAGGCGTTTTACATCTACTTGCTTCTTTCTATTCTTGGCCCTTTCACTCTCATTGTCATGGTCGTATGTGTTTCCTTGTCCCGGTTTGATGTTTTACTTTCTATGTTTTTGTCCAACTATTATTAATATTATTATCTAAGTAATTTTAGTTCGATTAAAACCTAAAGGGACTGCGTAAAGAGAGAGAGGGTAGATCATCAATCAATTTTGATGAACACGTAGGAGTTCTGTCAGATAAGACTATAATAAGTTAGTAGAGCGTCTCCTCCATTCAGATTTGTAGGTTTTGTCTCCGGTGGCCCTATTCCTTAAGGTGATTGCGTTAACGATTTTTGATTTTAGCAGCCTATTTGAGCAATTCTTTTTATTTTTGCCACTAAAATGAAATATGAAATATTAGGTAAATTTTATACTATTTCTACTCAGAATCACAAGCCGATTCCATTTCCGTCGAAAAAAAAAGATTCCCATGATTTTTTTTCCTATTGTGTTACTATTTTCCATACACCTTCTATGGCGGTAACACAAGAGGATATTCGAAATATGTATGAAATTTTTGGGACAGTTTTTTTTTCGCCGGAAATGGAATCATCTCGTGATTCTGAGCAGAAAAAGTATAAAATTTACCCAAATTTTCATATTTCATTTTAGTGGCAAAATAAAAAGAATTGACATTTATTGAATTCATTGTCATGAGGTACCTAAGCACAATCTATGGAAGTGCCGAGTGTTTTGTTTAATTGCAGGTCAAAACTATGTTTCACATTTTATCATCTGGGAAT
>JALPQI010002475.1:0-80599 GCA_025490895.1 Thaumatotibia leucotreta
ATCGATAATGTCCAACTTTATTCCATTTTTACGTTGGCGATTAATGGCTGACGGCGCCGGCGTGCCAAACCCGTGGTCTTTTATTACGCCTATTAGATGTGGGCCAAGTTTGGATTTAATTACTTTTAAATTATATTGGGGGCAACTATTACTGTGGATTTATTTTAAGTGTTTGATAGACATTCAAGGACATTATTAAATCATTAGTATCATTATATTCATTACTATACTACATTGACAAAGCTTAAAATAGTAGTGATTGTAATAATATTGGAATATTTAGTTTTAGTAAGGAAATTATTTACTAAGTTTTATAAAAAAAAAAATCATATATCGCTGAATTGTGAGTTAAAAAAATATATAAAATTGTGTTGCAGTAATAATATTTACTTATTGTAAGAATACCCATCTTCATTGCTGTATGTCGCCGGTTTAGAGGTACAACCAACTATTTCGGAAAAATATCCTTTAGGAAATATTGTTCTATGGCAATTGGCATAAAATACGATTTGTCAAAACCAACTTCAAGGAGGGTTGGTGCGTCGGTGTATAAACATTTAGGTAACCTATAACCCAAACCCTAAAACAATATTTTGATAAATAAGACTTATTTGAATAGCACTCATATCAACTAATAAACAACGATCACTAGTTACACAAATCATCTGCTCGCAAAACGAACACATTAGTTTGATTACACAAATCAATCACCGTTACAAATGTCTACACTTCCCTTACCATTCATTTCGTACAACATTTGTGACTGAAACCTACTAGCAATTTGACGGATAATTATGGACATTTTCCACTTTTAGTGACACCCAATCAGCGTGAAATAACTTTGTTTAACTGTAGTCAGGTTTCGAACGAAAATTAAGAACTAAGATTCAATAAAAAAATCACTACTATTGAAAACAAAAAAATATCTAAGTTACTCTTTAGATAATAAAATTAGGGCCCAACTAAAGTCTATGACCAAAAACGCCTATTTCATAGGTAATAACCCAATATTATGTAGTAGTAGTAGTCGTAGTAAGCACTTTATTGTACAAAATATAATTGTATTTCGAGATAATAATAAAAATGTTATTACAAAGGCGAACTTATCCCTATAAGGGATCTCTTCCAGCTAACCTTAGGGTAATTGAGCTGGAGAGTAAAATGATAGACAAACATAATTATGTCTGTGCGAGCGCAATATAATGATTTATGTATCGAGTAAAACCTAACGTATCACTAAACTTTCCAACTCATGGTACGGTTATGGTTACAACTCACTGCAGACTCATGGTAAAAGTGTTTACGCAAATGTGGCTATTGTAGCGTAGTGGCCGAAAATAGACCATCCGATATTGATACAATTTAGGCTAAGTATTAATAGATTGTCTGGATCTATCGAGAGTGTCGCGTTCATATTTAGATTTTTATTTGACGGTGAATTAATTTACAGTCTTGTACAGTCGACATAGAAATATCAGAGTGGCTAGCGTGCTCAACAATGTCAGAACATTAATCGAATGCTCTCTAAAGGTGGGTTTACACCAAACGAGCGAATGCCCATTCTATCCCCACTCTACGGAATTCATTCGTTAAGGTGCGTTTAAACCAAAAGAGCATTCGCTGTTCTAGCGCCCGTTCTACGAAATCAACTAATCACGTTTTGTGTACCGATCGAATTTCGTAGAGTGGGAGGTTAGAACAGCGAATGCTCTTTTAGTTTGAACGCGCCTCTACACAAAACGTAATTCGTAAAAATTCATTGATTTCATAGAGTGGGATCTCCCACTGAACGAGCATTCGCTCGTTTGGTCTAAATCCACCTTAATGATCAGACAAGAATCTGTGGGGATAATTTTCTTGACTGGTAGGGAGTTCCCATATCGATATTTGAGTAAATATCGATATCGATACTTGGTCTATACAGCATGTATCACCTCGTAGAGCCAAGAAAGAAACCCATTAATATTTAGATCATACTAAACAACTTTTACTATGGGGCCAAACTCAAATTCGCGAAAAAAAAATACTCTCCCATACATCGTGTTCATGATCACGCAATCAAAATATATGAAACTGTCAAATTTTTTTCGTGAATTCGGATTTGGCCCCATAGTAAAAGTTGTTTAGCATGGTCTAAACATTAATGGGTTTATTTCTGGGTTCTACGAGGTGATTCATACTGTATACTTGTGACCACTCCAGTTTTTGTTTGAAAATATGTTTTATTACAATAGAGCCCTGTTTAGATATTTGTGACCACCTCGATGTATCTGATGGTTTTCGTAGACGTTGTATTTACAGATACGACACATCAAAAAAAAAAACTTGTATAAGCCATATAGCTAAGAGTCAATATATGTAACTTTGCAGTGGCATCGGGCAATGGTATTTGAAATGGAGTATACTTATTATAGTGACTTATATTGTTTGATAAATTGAAATTCATATTCCAGTCAATTGAAATCGTAAGATTACAACATGGGTAAAATAATTTGCAACCTTAAGCCCGGTTTAAAAGTAGATTCGTCTAATTATGCATTTCTGCAGCCAACGTAAACAGAATTGGGAATTTCGTTTTTTTCCTGTCTCTTTTTGTGTCCTTCAAATATATTTAAGAAAATTCACTTAATTATTATTTCTCCTGATTCCTATAAGACAGGTTTACCTAGTTTAGGGCTCAGGACACTAATCCTAGGCTTATCACTATCAGAAATCCCCTGTATCGGTAAAAAGTTTATGTATGTAATAAGCTCTAACTTTAGATACCTAAACAAACATTTTTCATTTTTTTCATTCATTTTCAATTAATATATTATAGGTATTTGATAGTGCAGTCAAATTATAACTACCAAAATATCACATAATATAGTTTTTTTTAATAAACGTCAATTACAGTGTCCTAGTCTCTTTTATAAACTTGACATTTTATAAAATACAATAAAACTACATTATAATCAGAACTCTAGACAGCTTCGCGTTTATTATTAGAAGATGTCACGTGATATTTTCGATTCTAAAATTAGGTCGCCTATGACTAGAAGTATTTCCAGAGGGACATGTGTATAATTGACCTGAATAGGGCTCCACAGAAATACGTGAACTTGGCAAATTTATTCAAATTCATGCGTGCTTTCAAATCGTTTCATCCCTTTTACAATGTTCCATGCTTCTAAATATCTAATCAATATACCATTAAATAAGACCTCTCTTTTTTTGCTACTCTCCGTGTTTTGTTAAATTGTTTTGTAATTTGGGCACTAAAATATTTTTATGCTTTACTCTTATTCTTATTCATTATGTATTTACAAAAATTACATATGTTTTTGGTCTTATTGATTTTTTTTTCAGTATTTAGTACCATTAACTGCTTTATTTCCACTAGGTCTACACATTATGAGAATATTGATGTATTTTCTCGAATAAAACTTATAACGGTGTGTTGATTTGCATTTCAAAAGTAAGATATAGCTAAACACTAGGACAATTAGTTTGACCAAATTAAATTATTTGTCACCACCTCATTTGTAGCCATGTATCAATTTTATACCTACATACCGCTTATTTGTTAAAATGACACACATAGTAACAAAATAATCATGCCCGTGACCATGAATTTTCAGCATCAAAATTAAACTGAATCTTTAAAGATCATTCATGTCTGTTATAGCTTAGAAACCTGCAGGTTATACATAGTTAGATAGTTACATACTAATATCGAAATAGTTTACGGTACAAGTGCGAAGAATATTAAGTCCGGAACGAGTGGCGAAAGATTAAAACACGAGTAACACGACCGAAGGGAGTATAGTACAGTACAGATGGCCCTCTGAAGTTTCAACTTGACAAAAAATTTATCACACTCGCACAAAAATCGACATTCAAAAGAAACATTGTTTTCTCAAACATGGACACAGGCACAGGACTGGTCATTGTGGCAATCTTTGGGGGAGGCCTATGTTCAGCTATGCTATTCTCTTATTGACACATTCGACGCTGCGTTCGTCAACGAGCTCGATGTCGAGACAGCCTTGTCTAAAATCCTAGCTGTTTGATTTGACATTAGGAATCGAGGCTGTGAGCGAGATTGTGGGCGAGTTCGTCGCTGTTTTTCGTTAGAGAATACGAAGTTCATACATTAAACGTCAAACTCTCGACGCAATGTAGTTCCAGCTCACGCCGCATCACAGTGTGAAATATTTCTTCAGTTTTGTTGACCACATTTTCTTGGCTCTAACGATTGCAACATTTTATAAGAAAACCAATACAAAAACTCCCAGTCGTTTATCGTATTTAGTTTCTGAGAAAAAAAATGTTAAAGATTACATTTATGACGTCATCAAAACACGTTTGTATTTTTATTTCCTCTAAATGCAAAATTAATGCGCTAATATTTTTTCAGTGTTCTGAAAGAACGATATTGAACCACATAAAAAAAATACAGGACTGTATAATTGATTATTTTGATGATATTACGTCTTTTTGCTTTTTTTTATAAAATCTATTTTTTTAATGATTTATTGACGGTCGCATTTTATTTTAGAGCTAAAAGATGTATGAGTAGTGTACCTATTCTGTACCAAATTTTCACAATTTTATCATGTCGGACCTAGGACTTATAGCGTTTCTATGGTTCTGGCTCATTTCTATGTTAATAGGGTTGTCACAATCTGAAAACTGGCTATTATTATGTCGGCCCATGGATTAGTGTAGTAGTTGCTAGTCTGTTCCAATAAGTGGACGCAAGCTACATGTGTCCTATCGCTCAGTTGCTTACGTCCTTTTTACTAACTATTTTTTTGCGAAAACTCAAAAAGCTGAAAACAATATTTATTGTATTAAGAATATTTATCAAACCTTCAGAAGAGTCCGCTGCCGTTAAAAGCATTTTTGGTAAAGCTGAAACGGAGACGCTTCGCTCGCCCAAGGATTTTTATGTCTATCTTCTTCATAATAAAAACGTTCGTCAACTGCGAGAGCCAAGTCCTCGTCTTCATTAATTTTGGGTATTACTGAAGCATGTGGTTCAGAAGGCTTTAAAACTGTTACTTTATCCGGTAAAGTAGTCGTATTTGTTTATAACGTCGGTCTTTGAGAGACAAATCCGAAACATAAGAATCCGAAGAATCGAGAGCACGCCGAAAAAGACCTGAATTGTAGTCTTCCTGTCTACCTTTCGAGAGTGGTGCTCCCGATCATACTGCCAACATTTATTACGGGATTCGCCGGCTTGCTCGGACAGCATTGCTATTGGCAAAGGATTCATCTCAATTATTTGCCAAACGTGCATTAGAATTGTGTGCATTGTGACTCACATAAAATATACCAGTCATATGCCTTTACATAGTTTTCAGCCACAGATGTACAAAATACATGGCAAGCGTTAGCGATATAGCTGCTACTAAAATGGTGTGAAAATCGTCGACAAGCCACTGCTCTATACCGAGTATTCCGGCAAAAATCTTACGATTTTTTTCTGAAAATGCTGCCGATGAAAATGAGCAGTATTTCCGTCATTAGTGGTGCCCGAATTTTGTCTAACAACTTAAAACAACGTAAAACAAAAATGCATGTTAACTCATGTGAATTGCGATAGACGCAACCGAATAGCCAAATGCTTATTACGACTGAAATAGAAAAGTCTAATTAAATGGTACCTAAGTACTATGCCTCTGTGACCAACGACCAATAAGCGGACTCATCTTCATAGCTACCAGAGAATAAATGAATGAAGGGTCACCGGAAAGAACATGTCTAGTCAATTCAAATTACAGAAGGAAAAACCACCTTACTTTTGACAGAATAAGGTGTGAATTAGCCCTGATTTTTTAAAGCACTGGACATGTTTTTTCCGTAGACCCTTCAAAAAGCTAACAGTATTTAAAATATTAATAAAATAAATAAGGGCTTGTGCATAAATCACGCGAGGTCCTATAGGGGGGGAGGGGGTCCAAGGAAAAATCACGAAAAATCACAGTAGGTTTACAAGGAGACTTCACGTGTATTTTTCGACGATGAGCAAACTAAGAAAAAATATTGAGTGGGATGAAAAACTATCGAAAGCCTGCAGAGCATGATGGTAAGATCTATGCTCCATTTTTGCTCCGCCAGTCACTTGGTATTACACCGACTCTTGAGGGCTTCAGAAACCTGCCATTTGACATGTATTGTCCAAGCCTCAAGGACCAAAGGCCAGTACTGGGAGACTGTGCGCGGACTGTGGCATGTATTTATGCGCAAAAAAAAGTGCGATTGCACAGAGCCGTGCACAAGAGGCTCACTGGGGTAGAAGTAGTTCGACCAACGTGAATCCTAGATCCCAAAAGGAGGAAAACAATGACGCCGAGTGGCAAGATGAAGATGATGTCGAAGGAGTTTCGCCCGCTACATGCATGCTGGTAAAAGTGTGCCCTGTTGTGGCGATTGTAACTAACCAGGATAATCCCTGGACCGACGAATAGTTAACAAATAAACCTTAAGATTTTTAACGTATTACAAGTTATTTTCTACCTGTCCTTCAAGTAGCACATATAGTACCTACTAGAAATTACATTACACTCACGTTAAATAGGTACATATTGTAATTGACATTCACGACGGAATTTCGCGAAATTAAAAGAATTTTTAAAATTTTGGGTCAAACATCACTTAGGGTCAAAAAGTAGCCGAAAAAACCTCGCATGATTTATGCATGAGCCCTAACACTTCGCAAATAAACTTGTAATCGTGTACATTTGAAAAGTGACAACCCTGACTGGATTATTTTAAAATTCATATCTCGCGTTTCCTGCAATATTTGCATTTGATTTTTTTTTCACGAGTAGAGCATTTTATATACTATTCGTTAATTTTAAAATAAAATGCGACCACTTAGGGATTATCGAGGAAAAAAATGTTTTTTAATTGTAAGAAAATTGGCGACACCCTCCTCTAGAATCATCAATTTTAATTTTTGATAAATGATATCGGTGTATTAAAATTACCTTAATATAAACACGTACAAATGATTTAAAAAAATTGGCATTAAATGCGAGTAAATTCAGTTTTCAGGTTTCTATGGACTTCTATGGATGTTTATTTCTTTTTTGAAAATATCCAAAACTATGATACATAGACCCACGGGAGTTTCAATGTTCTCTATTATTTGACATGGCAGATAAATTAAACAAACAATCACACTTTCGCAAAATTGAGGAAAAATTCCACACTGTGCGCATTCGTCGCCGAGCACTAGTGTCGTTTAAAGTACATTAGTGAATACCATTTTTAGGCTCGACGCTGCCGCAGTGCTGACAGAGCGCTGACAGCAACGCGGTTTCCTTAGTGAATAACACTGCAGCAGTAGACGTCTTTCGGCTGATATGAGGAGGATGATGATGATGATGTTTAAGAAAAGCACTATATAAACCTCGGCCGGAAATATGGGGTTGCCAGCCTCAGACCTATCCTATATCCGTCTACAGGGTGACATCTTTTACATGATACAAAATAAAAATTTCTGGATGTACTCATGATTGCGATCCACTTTTACTATGGGACTTATATCGAATTCGGAAATTATAACCATTACAGTCGAGTGCATTATATCTATTATCTATACACATTTCAAAGAAATCAGTATGAATAATTGTGTACATATTAATGACAACTGGCTATTAGCGACAGCTGGTTTCACAATTTGTATGGCGATGTAGATTATGTGGTAACTTTTTCAAAGATGGTCCCATAGTAAAAGTTAGCTGTCATCATGAGTAGATCCGGAAAACATGATTGTATCATGTAAAAGATTTCGCCCAGTATAAGTGTTCGGCCGGCAACCCCTTTCGTTCCGGCCTCTATAGTAATGACTCTTTAAGCAAAGGCCGTCAATTGTTAATGTTCTCGTGTCGCATGTTCTCGAAAACAGTGCAAGTGCCGTGCTCGAGTTCGTGTACATAATGTATTGCATTGCAACGTGGTCGATAGGCAGTGATTGGAAATGAAAATCAATGCTAGGCTGTGATTCTCGTGGACTTGTAACAGTTATAAGGTTATAACATAGTTGGCGTGATTTATTGATTTAAACTTTCACGATTATCACTCATATTTTAAAGAAATAAACGGGTCTTAATCGCGTAAACTTACGTTTAATTATATCCTGACGTTTCGGGCATGACGTTACACCCGTGGTCGCAGGCAGACGGTTGGCGTGATTGCTGTACGCATTTTATGTTACAAAGTAGGTTAGGTTAGAAAATATAAAACTAATTAAACGGATTATATCGCGTATATTAATTTATCTGTTGTGTCTGGGGAGCAGGGTTTGTTGCCCGCTGACCACGAACCCTGTAAAGTGTTCGAAACGTCGGCGTGTAGTTAAATTTAATTAATATACGCGATACAATTCTTTTCAATAATAGTATTTCATGAGTAATCGAGATAACCGAAGAAAATATTAGGTTCGGTTAGTTCAGCTTTTTATGTGGCAAAAAAATCATATTCCAAATCCTCATCATTCAGTAGGTAATAAAGATAATCCATTATATACATCGTATTTTTACTCTTTCAGGGAATATTTAGTGTCGTATTCAGACCAAGAAAAAGTAGAAAATGAATTGTATGCCAATTTTTTGACCACTATAACTATTTTTATTGCCTACCACGACCCACTATCGACGCAGTATCGCTTGCTGTATAAAATTATGCTAATTCATATTTTTGACAATACTCGTAAATATACTTCTTATGCGTTTTAAATTATACCGATTTTGTAAGATGCACAATGATCAGTATGCTTTTTTATTATGCGTATTCAAAATTATGCATAATAATTTTATGTCAAAACTGTTATGCAAATTCATAAGCAATGCAAATTAATTCATCATCATCATAATATATATAAATAGGACTATTAATGTTAGGCATACTAAGGGGCATCCATCGATGCGTTTTCTCCCTGTTATATTTACGTACGAATTTACGCGTGCGACGGAGAGGCAATACCTTGAACGTGATACAAGGCCATCTGAGGCCCTAAGACGAATCACGTAGTGTTGCCTCGCTGTCACTCTTACGTTCAAATTCATAAGTGTGAGAGAGAGGGATATATACCCGAGAAAATTAACTGGTGGTTGCTAAGACCGAGTGGCCGAGCGGTGCAGGCGTCGGCCGCGAAAGCTGAGCACGAGGGTTCGATTCCCACCTCGGACGTTGGTGATCTTGGTCGTTTTTTCTTTGGTATATGGGCGGATGTTTATTTTGTTGTAGTTTTTTTTAATTTTCCAAATTTGGACTTTTTAACATATTTCCTACTCAGAATCACGAGCTCTTTCGATCCTGATAGAAAAAAAAAGTGTCCCAAAAAAAAATCCATTGAGTTACTATTTTTCATACGCCGTCTTCGACCGTAGCTCAATGGAAGGCAAAAACTGTATGGAATTTGCGGCACACTTTTTTTCTGCTAATGAGGATCGAAAGAGCTCGCGATTCTGAGTAGAAAAATATAAAACTCCAAATTTCGGAAATTTGAAAAACTACAAGTAAATAAAAATCCGCTCATATGACATCCAATATTTATAATTTAGAGAGGAAATATTTAGTTCTCTCGGTAGGGTCTATTTTCTGTAATTTTCTATTAACCTTACTTATAAACAATCTACTCTTTTCCAGTTCTTCTGATGTCCTGGTTCGGAGTGGAGGAGGTGAAAGGCAACTCCTGCATCCGGACCGGTAATACCCCCACGGTTGTCCCGGATAGTGTCGATAGTCAGTGTTGTCACGTAGCTGCAAACATCATCGACTGTGGTACCGCACTATGCCGACCGCGAACGGGAACTGTCGACAGATGTCGCAAGCATAGGATTTTTTTGTGTGCAATTTGCTGCAGCGATCGGATACGAATTTTTCTCCATACAAAAGACCGGTTTTAATTTTGTACTTCGGTAAATAAATTCTTTGTTAATGCAGTATAAAATACACACTCGATCAATTAATACGGGTTAGGTGTTTTTTTTTTCATAGAAAATAATGCAAATCAGATTTCAAATATTTTTAAAAATATTTATAGTTTAGGTAAAATCTATTTTTAAATCAGGTTGTATTGGAATTTCCCTAAATTTATAAATAAATCCAAAAAAACTTGTCGTTAGGTCGGTTTGTAGAGACAAAAATATAGACCGTTTAAGAAAACCACCTAAAATGTATGGTATAATAGTTTTTTAATCATGAGTTGCTATTTTTATATCTACGGAGTCATCTGACGATAAAGCTCTGTGTTTTTCGGATCGGGTGAAAACTTCAGGGAAATTCCAATACAATCTGATGTTATAAACGGTTCCACTTGTATTTTAAATATTTGTAATTAGCATGTTTCCAGTATTTTCTATGAAAAAATCCACCTGACCTGTATTCATTGACCGCGAGTGTACGAAATTGATAATTACATAAAATGTTGAGTAGTACTTACACTGGCACCCTAGTGAAAAGGGGTATAAATCGAAATTTGCCACTTTACAGGAGAGCCAAAAAACGATTGGCGAAATTATTCAAAAATACTGTGCCGAAATGGCTAAAGAATTAGAATAACTTTAAATGTACTTTGAGTAAATACAATGCGCTCTTTCACATGCCGTCATTGGTTTATGGCTAAAATCAATAGTTTAAAAAAAAATTGACTTGTACCCGCTGAAATAAATGCTTTTTAGAAATATAACCAAATTAGTACCCCTTTTCACATATAATGGACATTAGTGAAAACGGGTATACATTTAACTTATTTTATAATAACTCTTTTTGAGATGTACTTTTACGAAAAAAAATTAGCTAAGTTTGTTTGCGAAATTAATTTTAATGGCATAGCATGTACATATACAATATAATCCCAAAAAAACCGACTTATACCACTGTGCACAAGATGTTAGTAACGTGTAAAAGGGAATAACAAGATTTATATTAATCACTTTATTCAATTGTATCCAAATTCCATGAAATAAGTTACAATAAAAATATATCTTTTTTCCATTTATTATCAGAAATTATTTCCTTGAATTAGAAAAATATTACTTCTTTTCAACAGCCAAAACACAACGCATCATAAAATGAAATGTTTTTAAATTTCATAGTACCAAAAAATACCATAATGTAGCATTTATTTCTTATTATCAAAATCGTGTCATAATTATTTTTTTGTCATGCCTTATTTTGCTAGCACGGTACTCGACAAAAAACCTAAATAGTACAAATAGTCCTACTGTCCGAATTATAACTTTATGCCCTGGATGTCGTGCGCGCAGCTAGGTAGGTAGGCTAGTAGGTAGGTCCGTAACGCCTGAATGGCAATTTTGTATCTTATCGAGTCACCTAAAATAACATACTATTGAAAATCGATATTTTATTAAAAAAAACTATTGTCTATAGCCTATCGTAATGTACATTACGATACAACTGTGAAAAAAATAAGTTCGAAATAAGCATAAATAAAGCAAAGCACGACCGAAGGGAGTGTTTTAAATCGACACGATTTACGAATTTAATTTTTGCATGTGTATATAGTGTATCGTACGACAATTTTCAGTACAGATGGCCTTCCGAAGTTTTCAACCAGGCAAGATATAAACGACTCCTCGCACTAGTGTGTAAAGAAGTTATTTCAGTTGTTTCAGATAAAAATAGTGACGTTGCATTGCAGTACTCTGTATGGAATCTTAATAAACAGACTTTAATCGACGAGTATAAAAAGCCCGTCACTATTATATTCTATCGATTATAATTCTTATAAAAGTTGTATATGTAAATATAGGTACGATCAACTTGAATTATTGTGTTAATTATACATTAACTTTATTAATTTCGTTATCTTTCGTAAAAAGTGGCCAGTTGTTGTTGGTTGTTGGCCAGGCTGTTTTGAAATTGTTCTAATCACATGTTTCTGGAGTAATATAGATATAGCAACAGCCATAGAACAGCAGCAAATACTCGTACAAGGCTATTATAGCGCGCTTTCTATATTACCTAGATCGTTAAGTAAAATTGTTACTACAATTTAAAAAAAAAGTATTTGCGTTAGGTCATTTAAAACTATCAACACAAACTAATATTACTAACATAGGTTTTAACAAATAAGCAGCAGAATTTAACAGCTTGATTTTGAAAAAAAATACAATCATACTTTAATAAAATCATTAACCACTAAGGGCTGATTTTTCAATCCTCAGTTAAAAGTATCCGTCAGTTAAAATTATTACCATCCTTATCTTAGGTCATCAGTCAAAAAAGGATAGAGCTAACATTTATTTGACAGATACTGTTAACTGGGGATTGAAAAATCAGTACTAAGTAAATTAAATTTTAAAAATTAACACTATTTTAAAAATTGTGTACATATAACGAAACTTAGTGTAAAAGGGTACAAATTAGTACAAAACCGTCAATTTACTGGTGTTAAATGTTAAGTAATACTTTTTAATTTAGTGTAAACGGATATAATTCCCGCAAATAGATTGTATCACATGTAAAAAACTGTAATTCTAAGTGATTAAACTCGACTTGTACCCGTAACAACATAATTTTATTCGTGAATATGAATTTATGTCGAATTGTATCTCAAAAAATGTTTTTATTGTTCGTGTAAAGTGATTTAAATACACATGGATCCTCATTATCCAAGAGACCACCAAGAGAATATGAGTAGTTATAGCGTTACACACAACAAAAATCCAAACGCGTAAAACTTAGCTACACTAATACCTTTTGTAACTTTACAACGATATACTTTTTTTTGTTAGTAAGAATTTATTTCAACTTATATCTGACACTGCATGGTCATTTGTGTTAGTTATACCATATTACACGACCGTAACTCTGTCAATTTACGTGATATCTTAGATCCTTTTACACCAACAGATGCCATTTTTTTTTTGAAATTTTTTGGTATACTTAACTCAATTTGGCCAAAATTCGACTTATACCCCTTTTCACTAGGGTGCCAAACGTGTATAAAAAATTTTAATATATTGGGCAATATCGAGGTTTTTCTAAAAATCCGGTTCCGTCCGATCTCTGACTTGCTGCAAGGACTGGCACCAAAAAAATGTTTTTTAATGTCTACTAACGCCATCTGTTAAAGCGACTAATCCACGATTTGCCTAAATGTTACTTGAATATGAGTGAAAAGGCAAGATGAACGATTTTTTTTATAGTTCGCGGCAGGCAAGTTTTTGATTGCAGCGCAAGAAACTTAAAATAATGACACTGGAGCTTACATATACAGCAAAATAAGAGTTTAGTTTCTCATTTTATTTTAAATGCATAGGTATACCAATCGTCGTACTATCTAAAAGAAAGTAAAAAAATATGGCTGACTTTCCATAGCAGACGTCTTTTGACACATCTTGAAACACATATTTTTACTTTAATACTACCTAATCGATATCAATAATTTTAACTAAAATGTATGTAAACTCAAGGCTCAAGATTTTTAGTTCGTAATAAATCTAAAGGTGCGTTTAAACCAAAAGAGCATTCGCTGTTCTAGCGCCCGTTCTATGAAATCAACCAATGACGTTTTGTGTACCGATCGAATTTCGTAGAGTGGGAGGTTAGAACAGCGAATGCTCTTTTAGTTTGAACGCACCTTAAGGTTGTGTTCTAAAAGTGCGTAATTGTGGAAAAATGCAAGTTTTTAGTCAAAGTCAAATGATTCTTTATTCGAATTGGAATAGCAACAAACTCTTTTGAATTTCAGGTTTCTTTACATTTTTTTTAGATTCTATTACGATTGGTATAATTATCTCCAGTACCTTTAATTATGTGTTATAAAATGTAAAGTTTCAGTGCTATTATAAGTTTTTGCGCGGCGTTTTGTAGTGTGCTCTTTAGTGTTGCACTGAGGTTTTCAGTGTTAAAAATGTTTGAGTGATATGACATGATAGGTAGTAATTTTTTAAAATGGGTGTTTTTCGAATTGCAAACCATGAACTCTATTATTATACAGTTTAGTATGAACAGACAGAAGTCACGGTGGCACGTACAAAATTTGCTAGGGACTTCCACTAGATAATATTATTTTATCGATAAGTTATTCTTTCTTATGACAGAAGTAACGTTATGAGTTCGAAATTAATTTATATAAATTAGGCTTAGTTGTAAAGCACGAGAATTAAGCTTACTTTGGTTGCAAATTGATCAAATATGAAAACACTGTTAGTTGTTAAAGTTGATTTTTATTAGAATTATCTAAGTTCTAAAAAATACATAGATAACATTGCTGGGAATGCTGGGAGTATTCAGCATATTTTAATTATTTTCTATAAATCCGCTGAAAATATCAGATAATATATCTGGTTGACGTAACTAAAGACCGAAGAGCTGGCGACTTCCTCGCACAACGCATCAGTATTGCGATACAGCGAGAAAATGTCGCCAGCATCCTTTGTACAATGCCACAAGGGCCAATCTATGTACATAAATTGTAGTTTTGAAGATAAATATAATATGAAATGTTATTTCGAAATGAATATTCACTTATCGATGAATTTAATACCGGAAGGAAATCTCTAATTAAACGCTATTGCCACCGTAACTTCTGTCTGATTATGAATCAATGTGTTTTGGTTGTTAATACAATTTTTGCTCCATTACTTCTAAGAAAAATAATTTGTACATTCGCAAAAATCGTAAAACACTCATTTGTGTGTCAGTGTATTATTAAAGAGCAGTGTTGTAATTTTAAACATTTCTAGATGTGTTTGCAGCGCGGTTTATGTCCAATGTCCACAGGAATGAATGTTGCCATGTTTCGACGATTGGGTAATTTTATGCATGCTCCGACTTGACCTTGACCTTGTTTGGAATTGCCAGTATTTAAATATTTATAAAAATATATTGAAACCCAGTTAATTTGTGCAATCTTAATTTATATCGAAACAGAAACTAATAATTTATTACATCAATAATTATTTAAGATGTTATAAATAACGTAAATGTATTAAAATCGGAATAATTATTTACTTGAATTATCGTTAGCTAAATCATTTACTAAAAAGATTAATCATATATGTATTCTAATTGAAATTGGTCCTTTTGACTGAAATACTTAGTATACTTACTTCACATCATTAACAATATTTGATTTCAAATTTCGGTAAATTTACTCGGGTTTTAATATTTTTTTAAATACGAAAAATATCTGGCCTTTCTCAACCCTCCGAGGTAGCCACGAACACAAACAAATATACATATATATCTATCTATTTCCTGTGAATAACTGAAGTCAATTTTTCAGGGATTTTTTTCACTACTTACATCACTTGACCACGGTAGGTACAGTGGCAGAACGTTTCGTGTTTTTTTTTATATTTCAGTAAGTGATAACCATCCGGAAAAAGTATTTTTTTTAACTTTTTATAACCATCCACTTTTCGATTTAATTTATATAAGTACCTAATATAATTGTAATATCTTGTTCAAACAATTTAATTAAAATATTAGACAATTACCAAAGAATTGTGCCACGAAACGTTTCGTCAAAAATAATCTTAAAATCTTCTAGTGTTGTTTTTTTGTTTCATAGCTCTAGAGCTCAGTCTACGGTGTTTTTTTTAATTCAGTTATTTACAGGACTCAGGGTTTCTTCACTTTTAAGTTCTCTATTTAGTACTATGTATTTTGTTTTTTTACTAATGAAAGCATGGATTTTCAGCGTTATGGGCACTAAGTCTCAGTTCCATGGCTTCGGCCGAATGTCAAAGTAAGTACTCGTTTATATACAAAGCTTGACACAAGCTTGTATGCTTAAAAAAGTTAACACTCGCCAGTAGACAGCAAATAGCGAAAAATAATAAATATTTGAATATTTTCATTGGAATAATAATTATTTGAAAAGCGAAGTATAATATTCATATATTTAATTTAGACAACGACTAAAATGCCGTAGACTGAGTTGCCTTCTATTATATATATCGTTTTTCTTTATATATCTGCTTTTTTGTTTATAATACGTATATTCCTGTATAAGTATTTGATAGCTCTTCTCATTTTTTTTATGGGAAAATACATTTGACACTAACAAACATTCGAACATATATTATTTAAAAAGGTAAGTGTTATTGTTATGGTTTGTCATATATAAGAGAATGCGCATGGTGTCATTAATGTTTCGAAATTATTCTAGTATATAACATAATTATAGAAATGCTTGCAATATTAGTACGCTTCATGTTAAAAATCCATTTTGTAAGATAGAGTTATCACAATATTTCATGCAAAATGGATTTGCATAATTCCTGCCCTAATTAATTTTCGAACATATACCCAGCTACATTCGCAATAAATTGTGGTTAATTTACCTGTATTTATGAAATAATTTACATTCTAGCTAAAGCTATCAATCTCTGGTCAGTAGAAAGATACTGCAATTTCAAACAAATATGGTTCGAACCGAACAGCCACGTTCATGGAAAATATGAATTTGCCGCTTATTTTTATTGACAGGGATTGTAGGACCGAGTATAACTACTTATTTTTAATGTGTAGTCATAATTGTGAAAATCAAGCAACAAATAATCACAGCGTTTACATTTTTACATAACAGCCATATTTTCATTCATCTAGTGTTATTACCATGTAGAAAAAAGTAAACATCATTATTAGGTATTTAGATAATGGTAGCCTCCACGCAATTTCGACGTCACTCATTTCAAAATATGACATTTTATTAATTAAGTAGTATACGAAAACGCTATTTCTTTGCTAAACAATACATTAAAATAGTAATCTAATATTTACCTAACCTTGAAACAAATGTTTTCTAACGTTAAGTTTTTTAATTCAATTATTTTAAGCTCATAACAGTTGTCATACGACGTCGACTCAAATCGCATATCGATATTAATCAAATTAGCTACATCACATCACTAACATTGATCAATAGTTACAAAGAAAACTCGACTTTAAATATCCGACATAGAACTCTAGTGCAGTAAAAAAAAACTTAAACTTAAGATGTTTTAATTTAACCATGCAAATGGTAGGTCGATTAGACGGTCGGTTATAAACCAATTTACATCGACTAGCAAATCTCATTAGAGCTGTCTCTACAATCTAGGTCTTACGTCATAAAATGCTTCTGAATAGTTATTCCAAATTTTATTCTACAAGTTGTTAGGAAAATGGTGACACAAATGAATAAAACGTGAATCTATTCATGATTTTGAACAAATTTTAGTACGGAATCAAATATATACCTACACTCAAGAAAAAAAGATACTATGATAGTCTAGTCTGAAATAAACAGAATTTCAAATAGCTAAGAAATATCGTATAGGAAAAAGATTGTAATATGTAGGCTGTTTTAACTTTTACTTGAAATTACAATAAAAAAATAATTAAGCGTTTGTAATGCAATACGCTCGAGTGGTGGACGTGTGGTGACGGCAGTAAGAATATATTTGTCACCACTCCAACTCCTCCTGCGGGTGTCGTAAGAGTCGACTAAGGGATGGAAGTGTCACTGACCATTATTTAATAGAAGATTGATGATGGGCAGCAGCGTCATCAATGTCATAATAGTGCACAGTTGCACACATTACTGCGATCGCCAATTTGCCCAGCGTGGCGATTATGGGCATTTACCTCCTAATGCGTACGCATAGTTAATAGGAGAGGCCTACGTCCAACAGTGGACTAACATAGGCTGATGATGACGCTTGAGTTAAATGATCGTTGACATCATAAGATTTTGACAGTTCTTTTCAAAAGCGGATGACATATTGCCATAACTATGTTTGTTCCTACAAAATTCAAATTAAGTCTATTTCGACCTTCGTGGGTCATATCTTGTTAGTAAAAATGACAACACAAAATTATTCTATTGTCAGCAATATTCATATACAAACATTGGTGCTCCGAAAACCTTAATTAGAATAACGTGGCGTCATAATTAAGTGTAACTGAAAAAACTCTTAATTCATGATTTCTAATGCAATAATGTAATGTTTTCGCAGAATTCGTATTAAAGCGTTGGTATTGTCGCTGTAAATTGTCTAAATTGTATGTTTTGTGTAGGTAATTAAAACAATATCGAATTGTGAAATGGACAGAATATTCGATTATTTCGGATATTCGAATTGTAAGTCCTAATGATTGCACTAATTAACCATAATATGCCTGGTCTAATTTATCGTTTTTTAGTATTACATTTATGGCACAATTTGGTTTGTTTTGTATTTGTCTTCAAAGAATAATACTCATTTTTTTTTAGTACAGATGGTGTACTTTTTAGGCTCTAGTGCGAGAAGTGGGAAGAAAAACGTCGTACGAGACACGTGCAAAAACGAAATTCGTAACTCGTGTCGATTTAAAACACTCCCTATCGGTCGTGTTTTAAAACATCGCCATTCTTTTCTGATTTCATGTTTTTCGCACTTGTGTCGTAATGTACTATTCTTTGAAAATATCTAAATATCTATTGGAAAGGCCCTTACCCCAGTTTATTATAGGAACGAGGGAACAAACAGAAACACTGGCTTCTCTTAGAAACCACTTGCATGACTTTACCATCGACCTTTATGTACTAAACTCACAAAAGCTTCATATAAATATAATGACGATGAATAAAATGTCAATAATACAATCCAAAATAAAAACAAAACCCTTAAATCTAAACTTAACGTTAAAAATCTAAGCAAAAAAAACACGTATTAGAATACAAACAATTATCCTCATCTTTATTTAGTTTGTAATTAATTTAAATATGTACACCACATTGAATTCAATATGAAACTCAAAACTAACCTAACATAAACCTTAACTTAACTAACAAAAAAATAAAAAAAAACCTACTCACAAAAGTACCAAAATAAAAAATGTAAAACCGGCTTCTACCGATGTCTCCAAGATCCCATCATCAGATCAGACCCCCTACTAGGTGCCAATGGGACCATCTGTGGGTTGTACACGTTGTAGTGGAATATCGTTTTTATATTACGAAAAAATTACATACATTTTTTTTCGTATTCAAAAGAGAAACTTAAAAGTTTTCAAATGAGGTCCTTTAATAGGCAAACCGTATAAATACGATCTAAAAATCGTATATTCTGGGCAACTGTCCCTGTCACTTCAACGAAAGCGCCATCGGAGTGACAAAGACAGCTGCTCGAAATTGACGGTTTCCGTAATTCGCGTTAGGTACCTACTTAGGCTCTCAGATTGTATGAATATGGGCAAAAATGTACGTTTGTTTAAAAAGTTAGGAGGACGCATTAGAAGGTAAATGTCCATAACCGCCACGCTAAGAGATCAGGGTGGCGATCGCAGTAATGTGTCCACTATGATAACGCTGCCGCCCATCATCTATCTTCTATCAAAGAATGGTTAATGACACTTCAATCCCTTAGGCGAAACTTACGACACCCGCGGGAAGAGCTGGGGTGGTGACAAAGATATTCTTACTGCCACCACACGGCAAAAATACAAATTAAAAATATTTAGTAAAAAATTGCATGTTTTCCACAAAAGATTAAAACCAATTCGCCAGTCTAGTACACGAAGGTCGCCCGCTTATAGGTCGCGTGTCAAAGCCTAGCTCAGCTTTGGCCTAGATTGAGTCTAGTACATAAGGTTTCATGATTCCACGCCATCGCCATTAGAACAAGGTCGCATATGGCTTCGACAGGGTGCTTGCGAGCATTGCGAGAGATTTTAATGGTGTATTCCTAACCATATTTAGAGTCGTATGTTATATAAAATTGCCTGGTTTCAAAGATAATTTAACTGTTTTCGAAATAAGTTTTTCGTTGTAACGCGTTAGAAAACTTTTTTTATTATTAGAATGGTAGCATTGTATTCTAAACTTACCACACCTTTTGTCTAGAAATCAAAAAAATAAGAATACACGTAACGAAACAACCCGTCACTGAAATAAAAAAAGAAAATATTTTGACTAATTGTTGCTATGATATAGGTACCTAATACTGGCAATGTTGAAAAGCATTCAAAAAGTCTGAAAAAAGTTAAAGAAATAGGTAATTTTTAAATAATAATTGAGTTTATTTTGACATCTAGAACGCAATGCTCGCACGCACTCTGCATACACAGAACATTCACAGCAGCCGCGAATATTTGAGAATGTCTGGTGATCAAACACAAAATGCTTACAGTATTTGACATTTAAATAGGATTTTTTATTTTTAATAGCGTTGGGATCGCCTTGGCACTAGCTATTTAACTATTAACAATTTATCGATATCGATATTCATTGTAATCGTTCGATGTCGCATCACTAGTTAACCTGACTCATTATTACTTATACGACGAAATGATATAGTAAACATTTTAAATACTGCTTCAAAGCAATGAATAATATAATATATTTTTGCCACGACCCTAAAAAAACAGCCCTTAGATTGTACATAGATTGTAACATAACAATTCTCAGTTATGTTTGATTAGTTTAGGTTTGATATTTCTTAGGTCGTTCTCAAAAAAAAAAATATGATACTGAATAGATATTTATTTTCATTCGGAAGGATTTAAGACCTTTATTCAGTTACAATTGAAATTATCTTCGTTTGTATGCTTCAATGCTAGCAGGATTATTTTTAGTTACTCCAATATAGTATCACAAAGATGAGCAAATTCGTAAAAAAAGTACTTATACCAGACTCTTAAGAGAACCTTTGGAAAATTGTTTAAAAGTACCTCATGCTCATAAATCTCATAATACTCATAATAGCCAAAAATTCTGATAAAATGTAACCATTTTAATGTATTTGTAATTCCAATAAAATATTATGTAAAACTATGTAAAACAAATTAATTAAGATGTGTAGTTAAATAGTAATAAATATTAAAATCAATAACGGAATCAGAAGAAAATCTAAATTGTTATTTTTGTTAGGTTGAGCTTCGCGACATCGACATTTGATTTGGGATTTATGTACTTACCTAGGCGAATCAACTTTCTTCTGTCTGTTTTGCCATGGTTACGGTCGCCTGAGTCACGCTGGTTTTATTCTAAATTATGCTACTTAAATTATATATGCATGTGGTGTTTGTTTGTAGGTGGCCCATTTAGGAAAGGGCTTATTAACATCAGAAAAATGTATATTTGCATAGTTTAAGTAGCATAATTTTGCATAGACCTAACAGACAGAAAAAAATCGATTCATCCACCTACGTCGTATAGTATGTAACATACGGGGCGGATTATGTAGCCTATATAACCATGGAAACCTAGTAACCATTACCAAATGGGAAGTATCTGATCAGCTTCTCAAAACTTGAGACCATAACCTAACCACGAACAAAGTTTTGTCACCCTGTCACACTTATGTACGAATTCACGAGTGCGAGAGAGAGGCAACACTGGTAGGATCGTGGTAGGCTAATTCTCTTGTTTGCCATCAACACATACTAACACACTCCCGCCATCTCTGTCTCCATCTCTCTAACCTAACCTAACCACAAAGTCTTGCCACCCTGTCACACTTATGTACGAATTCGCGAGTGCGAGAGAGAGGCAACACTGGTAGGATCGTGGTAGGCTAATTCTCTTGTTTGCCATCAACACATACTAACACACTCCCGCCATCTCTGTCTCGCAGCCCGCACGATCTACTGCTACGAATGTGACAGCTGGACGGACCCTCGGTGCAAGGATCCCTTCAACTACACGGCGCTGCCGCGGGACCAGCCGCCGCTGCAGACCTGCAATGGCTGCTGCGTCAAGATGGTCCGGTATTCTAAGAGTCGTAAGTGTTCTTTTTACAAAGAAATCCGCACAGTGATTCAGACATTTCTTTGGGCGACAATCAAATTAGTAGTCGAAGGACACTGCAGTAACTACTCGTAAATCTTAAAACTTTGTCACTACTGATTTAAAAAAAAAGCTGTTTGATTGGCTCATCAGCCAGTGTTTTTCTGCAGACTTCAGGTTCAAGAAAGATGTAATATTGAAATTATAATGTAATTAAACTATAGGTAGGCACTTTAATAAGACAATATTCTACGCATTTCTAATAAATGATATGAAACAGTAAAAAAATGTATCAACTTGTAATAAACTAATAACATTACCATAACCATTTTACGTCAGGTCCAAAACTTCGGAGGGCTATCTGTACTAAAAAACGTCGTACGAGACATGTGCCAAAAGGAAATTCGTAACTCGTGTCGATTTAAAACACTCCAAATCGGTCGTGTTTTAAAACATCGCCACTCGTTTCAAATTTCATGATTTTTGCACTTGTGTCCTAATGTACTATACTATAACCATGAAATAGCATTATTTGTATTTTAAACTAACCTAATGAATACATTCTAAGAACTATAAGGCACTGTAATTAATTATTTTTAAAACCACTGCTGCGTCAGAAGAGTAAACGGCACGCCCAGTCGATTCTTCAGAAACTTAGTGTTATTTTGTACTGTCGCCATCAGAAGAGGCCACGGTGCTCAAAAATATCTGAACATGTACTCTAAAAGCATGATTGCCTATGACAATAGAGGTTTGGTTAGATATTTGTGACTATCCTGCTCCGTTATGTCTGATGGCGACTGTAATAATTATGAAGAAAACACCTTGAAACCAGAACCTTTGCAGGGTAGAAAAAATCCAATACCAACCAATCTCCAGAAAATAAAAGCTATTATGTAATGTAGGCAGGGTTCTTTACACGACCCTTTAGTACAGGTAGTATTGTCACGGACTAGATAATTTAGTAGACTCGTTTTAAGCTCCCTTTAAATGTTTACTGCATCAAGATAGTCTGGTTTCTGGCATTCCAACCTCAATCTTGTTAATTAATAAAAATCGTACATTATGACACACGTGCGAAAAAATGAAAGTCGAAACGAGTGGCGATTTTTACAACACAACCGAAAGGAGTGTTTTAAATCGACACGAGTTACAAATTTCCTTTTTGCACGTGTCTCGTACGATGTTTTTTAGTACAGATGGCCCTCCGAAGTTTTGGACCTGATGTAAAATGAGTCACTTCTCGCACTAGCGCCTAAAAAAGGCACCATATGTACTAAAACATATATTTTAAAATTCACAACTCATACATTCACAAATACAACAACACTATACATACAACACAAATAAACCCATAATAATTTTGGAAAGCCGTGCAAAGTGCAAATAACATGACGATTTGGTTTCTGAATAAATATAATTATTCGCACTCGTGGTAAACATAATTTATTTCTCTTTCCAGCGTACGAAGTGGTCCGGCGCACGTGCACCTCCCAGCTCCAAATCAACCTGTTCATGGTGGACCATGTTTGCATGATGGAAAGTACAGGCACGGGCCACATGTGTTTTTGCGAAGAGGACATGTGTAACGCGGGGCGGGGCGCGCGCGCAGCTGCCTGGCTGCTCGCGCTTGTGGTCGCATGTGCAAGTGCATGGAGGTGAAGCGTAGACAAGGGCGAGGTCGGCAGTCGTTGATGGACTATTTGAATTGAAAACGATGCCCTTTGGGCTTGTTAAGGCGCCTAGGGATCTAAGTTTTTAGGTGGGTCATACAATGTTCGCGAAAGGCATTTCCTGTGGACATTGTTGTTAATGGTTCTGGGATATGCAAATTAGGTTTTGGCACATAATTCTTAAGAAGCTACCTATCGGCTTGTATTCGTCCAACAAGAAAATTAGGGTTCTAGAGCCTTTAACATTCATATGCCCACAGGAATGATTTATAACATTATTCAAACAAAAAATCTGTATGACCCAGGTGCCTGGACAATTTTTAGCTGTCGTTGAGATGTCTACATAGATTACTCGATTTCGGCTGAAAATGCCTAAAGGATTCTCATGATAGCTTAAAGGTTATCGAATTCTTTGAAAGCTGGTTGTGATGTTTCTTTATTAAAGTTTTCGATGGAGTTAACTTTTCAATGCGGTTTACGCATTTACGTAACGTAAATGCAATACTGCGTGGCGTTTGTTAATATTTATAACTAGGTAATGCAATATCGGTTATTTTTTATGGGAATAACTGGTTGTAGACGTTTATTTCATACATAAAATAATCGGTTTTGCATTACCGATAGACGCCTCTTACATTAAGGCTTTGAAGTAAGTACTTCATGTTCATACCAAAATGTTAAAATAAAAATTGTTTGAAAAGTTAAGTTTCAGTGAAAATTGGCTTTAAAATAACGAACCAATTACAAGAACCATTAAAATCCATAAAAAAGAATACTAATACGGGTATTTTATTAATTGTTGAATCAAATCTTAGTCTTTTACAAATGTTAATAACGATAATCAGTTGTTATTTAAGCTAGCTTCAGTTTTAATGACACAAAGAAATGCACATAAAACAATTCTAAAAGTCACATACCTATAGAATATTTGCGATTTGTAGAGGACGAGATTTGATTAAACTAAACGTCTGTGAATAGACAAATTACTGGCTTGTGAAGATTTTAAACTTAAATCGTGGACTTAAATTGAGAGCTGCGCTTTGTACAATAAAGTTATCGATATCGATAAGTTTAATGTGGAAGGCGTGGTACAATTTATAACGTGATTTAACGAAACACAAATGATCGCCAGTGTTGTCAGATTACAGTTGAAAAGGAAAACGAGAACCGTTATCTCTTTATTTTTATCAAACCAGAGTTCCAACAACGATTGTTCGACTGAGCCCAAATTAGACACTTTCGTCCAACGTAGTGTAGTCGAGCTTTTTCACATCACTATACGTCCCTCAGAACTGGTACCTGATATTTATGTAATGATGTGGAAACGCTCTATCATTCGCTCTCACGATAACATTTTGCTCTAACCTAGACGTAGTTACGAGAATTCCAAACAACTAGCTTGTAAATAGAGCGGCACCGACGCGCTCGATATATCGATAAAGCTGACACACTCAACGCTTTCTTATTGGTCCAAATTTCTTAGACCAAGTTGAATTTGCTCATAGATGCACGTAAAATAGATGTGGGGCACTTTTAGATAGAAATAAAATTGGTTATAAAAGAACTAGCTTGAACTGCCGTACATTAGGAAGGGGTGTAAAATAAGATAGATCGAGGTACAAAGGGTTTGGATATTTTAACGCATTTTTACAACGATTGGCTATCTGACATTTTCCATGCGACAAGTGTCTAGAAACTGGCAAGTTACTTTAGCTGACCTTTTTTCGCATTAGAAAAAAATACTTTACTATTTGGGCGTATGACATAAGTCTATTTTATAGTGCAATTGAGCCCTTTCTTCTGTCTACCAAAAATATGGCAACAGATCTATAAACTTCAAATGTGTAAGTCTCAAGCAACTCATTTAATTCTGTCTAAATTTTCAAATCACTCACTGTTTCTATTCTAAAAACGGTTGTGTTTATTTTTATAGTTAGTGACAAAATTTAAATTGGTTTAGGCGTGATGTAGAACGATGTGTTACTGATATAGGTGAAAAAAGCTTATAAAAACGCCATCTATTAAAAATCATGATGGAAATCCATTTTAACTACTACTTTCACAAGCGCTCGTAAAATTTTTTCGCCTATATTTTTCATAGTAGTTCTGCTGTTATACAGTTACTATCAGTTTTATCAAGGCGTACAAGGTTCTTATAAATATCTGATCATGTCCTGTTACTCGTAGCGTGCATTTTTAGATGTTTGGGAATATCTCGTCGTCACAGATATTTTTGATGGTGATTCTACATATACGACGGTAGAAAGCCTTATGGTTTGAACGACGCGTAGTTTAAAACTCGGATGCTAGGTATCCCTTGGTGATGTCGAAGGCAATAGATAAAAAACGAATTATAGATATTTTATTCCGCTTTATTTTTGGCGTTTCGTGTGACGGGCGTAGATGTACGATGCTAGTTTTAGAAGAAGACGCGAAACAAGGTGACCTCTTTAATCATAAAAATAGTACTAGAACTTGGCCGGTACACTCCCGTGCGGCCTTAGCTTAACTAATTTAGGAACATAAACACCAAATAATTTTTAATCGTTAAATAGCTATTAAATAATGATAATTTAGCGTTTGATAATGTGCGCAATGATTATTAGGTAGTTTATTGTCATTTTAACCAAAGCACTCTATGTGCATAGAAAAAAACTGATCGCTAATCTTTGGTAAAACATCTGTGAGGTCTACTCGTGATTGGTCTGAGTATTGTTTTTAAATAATGCCGGACTAATGGACGTATAGCTCACAGATCACCCCAAAGCATGGCACCACAGTGAGATTTATGTGAATAATAGCTTTATAAAAACAGTAGTTCCTTTTACTAAAAATCGGAGCCACACTAGGTTATAGGCAATTTGATTTAACGCCATATCATCAGTAGGTTAGAAATCTGATTAAGGAATGCTAAGTCCACGCGAAAAACGGTTTTTTCCGACAAAACCGGTTTCTCGGTATTAATTCTGTTGAAGCTTGTGAAGTTTTAGGATATAAAAGATAAGTAATAATTTTGCTTGATTTCATAATAAAAAGGCTGTAATGTGCTTCAATAAAAAAAACAAGTACCTAAACATTTATAACGCTTTAAATAAATAAGTAATCCAAAGGCAAACCAATTTCACTACGCTAAGTATTCATTTTCATATTACATAAATCTAATGTAAAAGCCATATTTCCTCGATACGATTCATAAAGTAACCAGATCAATATCGAAAAACCGATTTATTTCGGCGATTCGGGCTTGCATTCCCTAGTTTTTATGTAAGTGCAAAGCATAATATAAGGAGATGAATATTGTATGTATATTAAAAATATAGTATGACTATATATAAATAGCTTATATTATCTTCCTTGTTAACTCTAGTTCTTAACTGACGTTTTTGAATATAGATACTTCGATTATTTTTAAATTTCTAGTTCTAGAGTAAGTTCGGTCTGACATGTTTCGACCCATCGCATGTGTCACTAATGATGTCCAGAATGACTCCTAAGATTGAATTAAAATATTGATATGCCACCACACAATAAAATCCGCTATTCTTAGTATACATTTCATTCTAAGTCTCGTAATAACCATTGAAATTGTGTTGTGAATTATCTTACCGCTCCACCCTTACATACTCAGTTTCAGTCATATTTTGTCAATATTCTTGTTTATTCGGCAATTTGAACTGCAATTTCTAGGCGGAGATGTAAAGATAAATAGTTAGAGGGAATCAATTAAAATCATTATTTTATTTGATATTACATTTGGAGTTTGTGTTTATACGTGGAATCAGTATTGTTAAATCTATTTTCTTCCTCGCACATATAAAACTAAGTCGTACAAACAGTTCAATATTGTATTATGCAACTTAATTTTGACGGGGAATTTTTAACTCAAAAGTATACCTTTAATTACGTTTTTTATTGTTTGAAATGCCTAATAAACAATTTAATTTGGAAAGTACTGTTATATCTAGGGTTGTAGCATGTCACAGCACTTTAGCCTGGCTTCCCACCAGCCCAGACACCTCGAAATGGACCTTTAAGATAGCTGCCACTACTTGGCTGGCCCACTACCGTGCCGACCCAAGCAAAATACAAGTCGGCCAACGATTGAATTTTGATTCCATTCTTTATTTTAATTGGAATGAATTTGGTTGTGAATTTGATTCATATTTATTTGGAACTAAAACACGCTTATACCAATGTTTGAGTAAATCGTGTGAAATGTTATTTGAGTGAATTTTTCTTCTTATATAAAATAGGAGAATTTCGTTATGTATTTGTATCTTGGGATTTCAAAATCCAAGAGTGGCATCAGCTAACTTAAACCCTATATTATTACCTATTATTAGTAATTATGGAAGCTGTTGATAAGACTAAGTAACGTTTACCTAAATCGCTTTAATTTTAATAATTAGTATTTACTTACTATAAGAATGCCATGTAGTGTTGGAATATACTTTTTTATTTCATTATTACAGATGTTAGAAACTATTGCCTAGGTTGCACTCACGCTAAGGCACTGGTCTCACCACGAGCTACTAAGCTATGAACTATCGGCTATAAACACGAACAAAAGATACGCACTCTCGTGTCTCTTTTTTACACGGGAGTGTGTATCTTTTGTTCGTGTTTATAGCTGTTAGTTCATAGCTTAATAGCTCGCGGAGAGACCAGTGCCTAAAGACAGAGTAAAAAATATGTTAAACACAATCTTACATCACGGTTAAATTAAATTCGTGGCTTTAAGAGTAGGTAAATTTTATTTAAAATGTAAGTTATTTATGTTCAATTTTTTACTTTAAATAGGGAGGTGTAGTAATTATGTTGTGCTTACTATGATTACGATGCTCTGTTTTCTTGTTGTGGAACTTACATTATGTACCTGATAATCATAGGTGCTTTGTAACTTTAAAAAAGTATATTTCAACACATTTGTTTATAAATCTTCTTCCTTCACTTTCTTATACGGCATATCACGCATTAGACGACTAGCTCTGACGGTATTCATAGTCAATTAGACTTTTAAGATAACACTACGATATGTTAACTTTATTTAACAATAAGCATGTATACATTACACTGACAATGTACTCGAAAAAGTCCAACATTTTGTCAAATTGCGACATGTTAAGGTATTTTTTCTGGTTTATTGTTGTGTATCATTCTAAACTAATTGTTTTAACAAAGGCCATAAATAAATTATGTTGCATGTTAAATGTTTATCGGTGGGTGACGTATAGGATATAATTTTGTTTTTATCGATAAAATATCGATAGTAAACGAAGCGTCACTATTCACAAAGCCGATACTTGTTATGTATAAATTGTTTTTTTTTTCAACATAGTTTATGGATGGTTGGTTTTTGGTTAACATTTTATTCCAAATTGGTTACTATCTTGCACTTCCTTTGCTACGCTTTGCGACTACCAACATCTGAACGCTCCGAGGCTGGGGTCTCTAATTCATTAAACAATGGAAATTGACGCTTATCTAAATATATATACACTAGTATTTAATTATTAGAGACAAAGTTCAATATTGTCGAGAGATAAGTATTTGCTACGCTCTAAAGCACTATAATATAAATTGAAACCACAAAAATGAAAAATAATTGTATCAATCTCCATATATCCAGAGACTTCAGCCGACTCCAAACGCAATGTGGCCTGTCTGTTTAATTTTTCTCATGTTATTCTATGGTTCAACAATAAATGTGCAGTACACCTTAATTGGCAGGTTTTTCAACCAATATTTACCAATACTCAACATGTAAGGAAAAATAGTCATATGAACCGATCCCTGAAATTAATTTGGTACTTACGATTTTGACATGGTTTAGCAAAAAATCCAATCGAAGCTGACGTTGAAATTACGAACTTTGGTTTTCAGTAACTTTAACCAAAATAAAATTTCATGTGAAAGGATCAATTAAATGTGAATTGGTAAATGTTGGTAGCAAAACTAGCAGTGTGTCAATGTTAAATGTTTTACATTTTCTACTATTTTTTTGTCTTCTAGAATGAGCGGTGTGTATTGTGTTCGTTGTAAAAATGTAAATTTATTGTATCTATTGGAAAATGATTGTTTTCAATCGATGTTAAAAGTCAATTGTTTAGTTGCAATTATGTCGCTTACTAAGAAATAATCTAAAAACAAAAATGTGAACTGTACAAATAAATTTGTCGAAGATTGGTTTTCACGAAAACGAATTTATTAGTGCAGTTTTTATTGCATTTCCATAAAATTTATAAAAATATGTAAGCTGGCTTGGAAAGATAAAAATGCTTATGCTGACAATAAATCAGTGCAGTATTATTTCATCGAATATTAATAAAATCCTTTACATTGGCTTGAAAACTAAGGTAAAAAAGTGTTTTTGTCAAATATTGAGAAGTGCCATAATTATAAAAATATTGTTATAAAACTGAATTTTCATTTCACTCACCCGTTTTGATATCAAAATTAAAATACCTTAATAAGTTCAAACTTTTATTGATTATAGCGCCACCTTGTAAGTATCATTGGCACTAGAATCTATCGATAGTATACATCTCTAAGTACAAAAAATCACATAAATTGTATCATAGGTACTTAATATACGAGAAAATCTTAAATCTAGTTATATTTATTTACCAAAAGGATTTGGTATGGGATTATCTATCTTTTCAAACGGGTAATAAGGATGGTTCTGCCAAAAAGACGGCAGAGTGAATCTAGTGTTAGTATTCAGTCCATTGACCCGTTCTATTTCTTCCTTTTCTAATTTGAAGTCGAATATATTGATGTTCTCTTCTAACCGCTTTGGTTTCACTGTTTTTGGGATCGGGACCACGTTTCTGTCAACCTGGAAAGAAATAAGTAAGTCGGTATCAAAACCGACGACAGTCAAGTTGAAGATTTTTTCTTGAAAAAATAACCATATAGTCATCGGACAAATCTCGTGTAATTTTTGTTACTCTCTGCTGAACTATGAACAGCATTATGACCAGTAAAAAAAATCATCTATACTTTTTTTATATACCGTGGGCTCCTATAACCCGAAAGATTTTAACCACACATTTTTGATGTAAAACAAAAAATATGATATGCCTTTTGTAATTTTTTGGCAAAATTTTTTTTCTCGGGTATAATATATGCATTTTGTTATAATGCTAGGCGCTTTTCACCATACTCGAAGAGGCAATACACGTGAAAACATACCAGCCATCTCAGCACAACCTGGGCTTCTGTCTTCCCATACTTCTTAGCCAGCTCCTGGAGCACGGAGTCGGTCCTGGGCGGCGGAGCCCCGAACCTGGTGACCAGGGCTCCGAAGGGGCTGTAGCCCATCACCACGAGGCCGTGGGACTGCGCGTAGGAGACCAGCTCGATTTGTGGGAGTTGGGGGTGGACCTGAGAACAATGTCACGTCACGTCATCAGCCTATCACAGTCCACTGCTGGACGTAGGCCTCTCCTATTAACTATGCGTATAAGACGCATTAGGAGGTAAATGCCCATAATCGCCACGCTGGGCAAGTGGATTGGCGATCGCAGTAATGTGTCCACTATGATGACGCTGCTGCCCATCATCAATATTTTATCAAATAATGGTCAGTGGCACTTCAATCCCTTAGTCGACTCTTACGACACCCGCAGGAGGAGTTGGGGTGGTGACAAAATTTGTATTCTTACTGCCGTCACCACACGGCGTGAGAACAATGTATTTAAAATATTATCGAACCGGGTTCTCACGTATTTAGGTTATTCTCAGCCGGAAAAACAAAAGTTGTCCACTCGGTGGTCAAAAGTTAACAGCTTTTATAAATCTATGTTACGATTTGATTACATAGGCCTATAGACCGGGGAACCTAGTTGTACCGTCAATTGTTTTATCCCAAAATGAGTACAGGAATTCCTTAACTTTAGGTACCTATGTCCACCGAAAAGACGATAACCTAAATCTGACAATGACCCACTTAAGTCGATCCTTCGACCTTTATGACAAAAGTAACATTGAGAGAGGTAGATCTTTCCTTGCATCACCCCCACCACCACCGCTCGCGGGTAGTATCTAACCGTTCTAGTAGGGCGCAGGCCCACAGTACTCGTCAGGCTTTGACCGAGGATGTTCCAAACGGAACTTAATGGATCGAAACGTGTCGAGCAATCATCGACTAAATACGTGAGTAACCCGGTTCGATTATATTTTAATATTTTTGAGGCTAGTCGTTAGTTATAATTCTGAGAACAGTGTTCCCTTTAAACATTAGATGTCATATCCTCATATCATATCAGCCTATATCAGTCCACTGGATGTAGGCCTCTCTTATTTGAGGAGTGTCTTTTCAAAGGGGGTTATTTCCACTCTGACAACAAGGGTTATTTTTCTAAGTTTCCATAAGAGAAATAATCTCTATTGACAAAGTGGAAATAAGCCGAAGTTTATCAACGCGGGGTTCAAAACCCACGTCCTCAGCTTTCGAGGCTGCTGCCTAAACCCCTCAGGTACTCCAGCCAATCCATACCTGCGTATAATAATCATTCTAAATTGGAGTTTGAGGGTCGCTCGGGATCTAAAAGGAACTCAGTAATCATTTGAGAGAGGCATGAGAGTCTTTCCTGTAGAGGAATCTTGACTCCTCTTAATGGGTCGACAGGTCGAGCAATCATATCGGACTTACATTTTAATATTTCACTTACCCATAGCCTGCTAAGAAAGTTATGTGAGAAAAATATCAAAAATGTTGACGCATAGAGTGTCTCAGACAGAAAGCTGACCTAACCAATCTACAACAGCATACTAACCTCAACAATACTCTCAGTACAGTATAATAAAAACATGTACTAACGTACTGTACGTACTATAATATGTTTTTATTATACTGTACTGAGAGTATTGTTGAGGTTATATTTCGGGGTTACTTTGACAAAACGACGTAAATTGTTGTAATTTTTGATACTGCGAACGGATTTATTTATTTCCTTGGGAGAAAGTACTCCTGTAAGGGTTTACATTCAATTATCCTCAAAAAAACATAAGGTATCAACGCCAATGTCAGTTTAACTTTGATCACAACGTTTTATCTCCCTATCTTCATACATTTTTAAAGTAGCGTTTAAAATTTTCTTACCGAGAAAGATAACAAAAAGTTGATGTTACTATTTTATTTTAGGTTTTTTTTTACGCCTAAGTAATTTTAGAAGATATTGAAGATTAAACTTTAAAATTGATCAATGTAACCCCAGCTTACGGTATAAACGCTCTCTGCCTTCCCTCTTCGTGCGCCCGCTCCGGTGACCAACCTGGCATGATCACACAAGCATGGCGCGTGCGCAGGCGCGCATCCAGGAATTCGTTCAGGGGGGCATTGACTCATGATACTGACTATGCTAGTACTATATACTGAATAATTAAAGTGCCCCCATTGCCCTACCTTATTCTGCGCCTACACGAATACTACCAACGTGTTCACACTACCTCAACACACTCCCCATCAGCACCTCAACAGCACCAATCTCTTCCATGCCCAGCCAAGTTTCCATATAGCACTAACTCGCATGACACTATCTCACCATCGCACACTACCTCACTACCTCAACGGCACCAACCTCAATCTGCAGCACGCTCGGCTTGATGCTGCTCCCGTTCAGCAGCCGCTCCAGCTGCCGACGGTTGAAGTTGGAGACGCCGATGGACCTGGCCAGACACAGCCGCTGCGCATCTTCCATGCCCAGCCAAGTTTCCATATAGCACTACTTCCATAAGACACTACATCACCACAATACCTCGCCACCCCTGGAGCTCATGGAGTGTGAACATTATTCTCGGTAAAGTCGAAGGCTGACGCTCAAGGATGCTTAGCCAAGTTGCCAATCGCTTGCGCTTAGTAGTGTACGAGTATCGTAGTTTTCCCTCTCTGTCACTCTTTCATACCAGTGCGACAAAGACAGGCAGTTGCCTTTCGTTTACGATTGACGATTAAGCGTTAGCGATTGGCAACTTGTCTAAGCACCCAGGAGTGGAATACCGATAAGGTGGACTGACACCATGAGGAAAGCTTGTGGTTCCACGCATCCAGTCCATATGGCCCTAGACTGAGTCAAGTGGAAGAATTTCACTGTTAGTCACGATCCTCAGCCATGAGGGAGCGACTGAGAAGATACCTCACCACACTACCTCACTACCTCAACAGCACCAACCTCAATCTGCAGCACGCTCGGCTTGATGCTGCTCCCGTTCAGCAGCCGCTCCAGCTGCCGACAGTTGAAGTTGGAGACGCCGATGGACCTGGCCAGCTCCAGCCGCTGCGCATCTTCCAGGCCCAGCCAAGTTTCCATATAGCACTACTTCCATAAGACACTACCTCACCACCCCTGGAGCTCATAGAGTGTGAACATTATTCTCGGTAAAGTCGAAGGCCTACGCTCTATGGGTGGAATACCGATAAGGTGGACTGACACCATGAAAAAAACTTGTGGTTTCATGCAGATAGATAAATAAATAAATAAATATCTTGGGACATCTTACACAAATCCTAGTCCCACGGTAAGCTCAATTAAGGTTTGTGATGTGGGTACCAGGCGACGATATATATAATAGATAGATACTTAAATACATAGACAACCATCACCAAAGAACAAATATTTGTGATAAATAAATACACAAATAATGCCCTCGCCGGGATTCGAACCCGGAACCTCCAGCTTTGTAGGCAGGGTCACTACCAACTAAGCTACAGAGGCTGACAACATACACAACATAGACAGCCATGACCAAGGAACAAATATTTATTACAGTCCACATGGCCCTAGACCGCGTCAAGTAGAAGAATTTCACTGTTGGTCACGATCCTTAGCCATGAGGGAGCGACTGAGAAGATACCTCACCACACTACCTCACTACCTCAACAGGACCAACCTCGACCTGCAGCACGCTCGGCTTGATGCTGCTCCCGTTCAGCAGCCGCTCCAGCTGCCGACGGTTGTAGTTGGAGACGCCGATGGACCTGGCCAGACCCCACCCGCTGCGCATCTTCCAAGCCTAGCCAAGTTTCCATATAGCACTATTTCCATAAGACCCCTGGAGCTCATGGAGTGTGAACATTATTCTCGGTAAAGTCGAAGGCCTACGCAAGCGACATTCTCGTGGAATCCTCAATTGGGACATTGGAAGGTCATGTAGTGTGAACATTATTCTCGGCAAAGTTGAAGGCCTACGCCCTAGGGGTGGAAAACCGATAAGGTGGACTGACACCATGAAAAAAAACTTGTGGTTCCATGCAGATAGATAAATAAATATCTTGGGACATCTTACACAAATCCTAGTCCCACGGTAAGCTCAATTGCCATGACCAAGGAACAAATATTTATTACAGTCCACATTGCCCTAGACCGCGTCAGGTGGAAGAATTTCACTGTTAGTCACAATCCTCAGCCATGAGGGAGCGACTGAGAAGATGCCTCACCACACTACCTCACTACCTCAATAGCACCAACCTCAATCTGCAGCACGCTCGGCTTGATGCTGCTCCCGTTCAGCAGCCGCTCTAACTGCCGACGGTTGAAGTTGGAGACGCCGATGGACCTGGCCAGCCCCTGCCGCTGCGCATCTTCCATGCCAAGCCAAGTTTCCATATAATCCACGTCTGAGTATGTATAGTCCTCCTGGAAAAGGGAATGGGAAACTTTCAATTAATCTTATATCGGAAGCAATGTACAGTAGTTGGCAAGTATTGGTTACGTTAGGTTTCGAACTCTAAGTAAAGCATTCGCCCATGTGGAGACGGTATTAAGAATACATTTGTCTTCAACCCAACTCCTCCCGCGGGTCTCGTAAAAGTCCGCTAAGGGATTGAAACGTTACTGACCATTTTTTATCGAAGATTGATGATGGGCAGCAGCATCATGAATCATGGACACATTACTGCGATCGTCAACCTGCTTGCCCAGCGTGGCGATTATGGGCATTTACCACCTAATGCGTCCATGCGGCCGTTGTCCAGCTTTAATATCAGACTGATATAAGCTGATGATGTGAAGACCTAATGTAACCCATACACTCATGGTACGGTTACTGACGTTCAAAATCCGATACCCACGGTAGGTTTCCGGTTCTACGCTCCAAAATAATGGCCAGTGCATTAGATACAGAGCCAAGTTCAGTCCTGACACGTTGAGAGACTGATACAGGCCTCCAAAGCTGAAGAATGACAGTCAGTGATAGAAACAACTTACGTTCTTTCAATCCAACGAATGCACGGAATATAAGTCCACAGCCCAACCCCGACTTAAAGAGACTGGTACCGGTCTCCATAACTGAAAAAATGTCAATGGTATGAACAACTTACGTTCAAGCCTAAGGGCCAGTGCATGAGATATAGGTCCACATAGTCCAGTCCTGACGCGTTAAGGGACTGACGTAGAGCTGCTATGACCTGGTCTCGTTTGTGATGGGTGTTCCATAGCTGGAAAATTAAAAAGTTTAATCAAAACGTGGCAGTTATGGGGTCCGGGGTCAGTATAATTATTATATCGCGCGCACCGCCCCTGCCATCGCTACTCTCAATAAATCAGTGTGTCTAAAGTCGTCGGTTGTTTCACTTGTGCCGTACCCCAAATATAAATTCTTAGCATTTGTGTCAGTGCAAACGGAAAGGTACTTAATGGACTGAAGTAAGCTGATAGTGGAGACTTACCTTAGTGGTAACAAATATCTCGCTCCTCCCCACTTCCTTGGCTTTAGCGGCAATCCCCTCCCCCACCTCCCCTTCCGTGGAATAGACGGCTGCAGTGTCGAAGTGGCGATACCCGACGTCGATGGCGCGGGTTACCACGTCACGAAGTTGGTGGTTCTCCGAGTGGATTATGCCTTTCTGGAAAACGAATTAAAAAGACAATTAGGAACCTTGGATAACCCATTACGATTTCAAGGTGTATATGAAAACCAGTAAGAGCATGTCGGGCCATGCTCGGTGTAAATTGAAATGAAATTCTGCGAAAAGGCAGGATACTCCACCGGGCTATAAAAAATAGCTTATGCTGATAATAGCAATACATGAACATCGCACGTATACAGGGTTGCCAGTGGCAGTTAATTGAGTTAATATAAAGCTTTCGTCCATGTTACTTACTTACCGGTGTCACTTGTTAGTTTTAAGAATAGATTTAAGTTTAAAATTATTAATATTATTATTTTTGGATGTCTCCATTTTTATACTCGCGAGTGCTGTGACTGTTTGATAATATGATAATAGAGACCTATGCTCTTCGCAACATGTCGCGTGAGGTGACTAAAAATACACGTGAGTTTAACCGTTTAATTATACTGGGTGAAACCTTTTACATGATACAAAATCATATTTTCTGTATCTACTCATGATTACAGCTAACTTTTACTATGGGAAAAAGTTACCACAAAATCTATATCTCCATACATTGTGAAATCAGCTGTCACTAGTTACAATCGAGTTGACATTAATATGTATACAATTATCAATACCTACTGATGTCTTTAAAATGTGTATACATATTAATGCACGCAATTGTAGTAGTTGTATTTTTTTCTACCGAGTTCGATATAGGTAAGTCCCATAGTAAAAGTTGATCTCAATCATGAGTACATCCAGAAAAGATAATTTTGTATCACGTAAAAGATTTCACCCTGTATTTATCGTATACCTACCTCGTTGAAGCCGAGATAAGTCCCCAACGCCAAAGCCGGCATCTCCCGCCCATCGTTCAGCTTGACCTTCGGGACCTCCACGCTGACTGCTAACTGAAATCAAAACGAAATACAGTAAGTTAAGGTTCTTGTACAGTCACCATCAGATATATCGTAGCGTTCTATCGTATCTATTGTTATGAGTGTTATGTCAATAAAGGCGCGTTCATTTATTTTTGGACGCTCCAGATACTATGAGGATAATAGAAGAGGCCTACGTCCAGCAGTGGACTATCATAGGCTGATGATGGTGATAAGACGCTACGATGTATCTGATGTAGGTATTCTGGCCATTTTCCGCAACTCGACATCGAACATGCCTATTTTGAGTGGTCCCAACGCTGGCCCAATACTTATTGGGAACTTCACATGCACCCTTGAATTTCACAGATGACGTATGCAGGTCTCCATGCGATTTTCAGTATTATATGGACTTTATCGTGGTTATCGAAAATTGACAATTCCGAGTGTTTGTCTCTATGACACCGATTTTGTTTTCAGAGGAGTTACAGAGGAAATGCTCGAAATTAACCAGCTTAGATTTCGTTATTTGCAGGAGACTACAGTATAAATGAGTAGGTATGAGGGTATGACATAGGACCCATCCCTAACCAACCGTCAAGGACATGATTCGTGTAAATTCACCCCCGTTGGAAGTAGCAAGCAATGTCAACAAACGTGTTAAACTTCCAAACTACTTAATACTCAATCATTTATATATTTAGGCCGTGTGGTGACGGCAGTAAGAATACATTTGTCACCACCCCAACTCCTCCTGCGGGCGTTGTAAGAGTCGACTAAAGGATTGAAGTGTCACTGACCATTATTTGATAAAAGATTGATAATGGGCAGCAGCGTTATCATTGTGGACACATTACTGCGATCGCCAATCCGCTTGCCCAGCGTGGTGATTATGGGCATTTACCTCCTAATGCGTCTATACGCATAGTTAATAGGAGAGGCCTACGTCCAGCAGTGGACTATCATAGGCTGATGATGATGATGATGAATCATTTATTGCTTCCACACAGTTTACCTACATGGTATTATGTGAACATAAAGTTTTTACAGCTATTTAATTAGTAAAATTTAAGTTATGCTTCTTTTCGTATGAGACCAACCCCGAAATCGCAAAAAAAAACTTTTTTTACAAATTAGTTACGCGATCTTGACACTTTTTATGGGAAAATGTATTTTTTTTCGTGATTTCAGCGTTGGTTTCATTACTAAAAGTTGTTCGGTATAACTCATACAGGGCGTAAGTGTTATACGGGCCTTAACGGATGTTAATTAAGGACATGATAAGTACATTTAGATAACTTTTACTTTAAATTAGAGCATAAAATTATCCGTACAAAATAATTCGGTGCGCAATGTAGAGCAACACACTCAAGTTGAACGCTCGTTGACAGCTAATTTCAAAAGCAGATGACATAATTGCCATATCAATTATTCAACAAATGTTCGTACCCACATTACGGCTCCGAAAATCTTTAAAAAAATGTTTTCATCATAATTAACTGTTTTTAAAAACCTCGTAATCCAAGGTTACACTGATGAGTTCCATGCCTGGTTTAATTTATTATGTATTACATTTACACGCGGTATATAAGAAGTTTGCGAGGTTATTAGTGATTCAGGAACACCTTGTACATGCAAGTACTTGCATTATTTGCGATCTCGTTACATGACACTAATGACTTCGTAACAAGATATTTGATTATAAATGTCATACCTAGTATATTTACGTATACACAAGTAAATAAAGTAATCAGCAATTTTATTCTTATCGAAAGAAACTTTATACTTAGAGGAGATTAATCCTTTCCAAAAATACCTACTCGTACAGTTACTAGATAGAATTGGTAGCAGTCTACGTGATTATAAATATGGACGGCGTTATGCTCAGATCTCTTTGATCTGCCTCCGAATAATGGGTACCTAGGTACACCTTTTTGCAGTCTGCAATTGTGCAGTCAACTAATAACCAATTGACGTTTCAAAATTTTCGATGTCTCTTAATCGAAAACCATTTCGAGATTATTATACGCATGTAAATCACAAAAATATTTTTTTTCACGTATTAACAATAATTTAGACAGGTAGAAAGGCGAGCTTATCCCTGCAAGGGATCTCTTCCAGTTAATCATTTGTTTGGAAGTTACTTAGGAACGTAACTTACGCGTGTACATTTCAGATTCAGACCATATTATTATTTAATTCCCAGATGCAATGATCAAATTGTTGACATATTCTTAAAACATATACGACCCATATGATGATCTATCCTGCATGCATGATGAATAAAATGATAAATCCCTTGATAAAAATCCCTTTTTGTCTCAAAAATGTAAATCTATTCTTAGAGAAGCGTTTCACACTCATGATTCAAACAGTGTGTATGGTTATCTATAACATTAATATGTTAGCGGTACACAACGGTAACGGTTTGAATCGGTAAACGGTTAAACTCACGTGTATTTAATTTAGTCTCTATGCACGACATGTTCAATACAAATCAATTCAATTTATTCGTTGTAAAGTCATGTACATTTTCTTAAGATGTTATACGAGTACGTACATATAAAAGTAAGTCAGATGTTTCGGAGAGCATAGGTTTCTATTATTAAGCACTGAGCCTGTGAGCCCGATGCTACCGCGACGCCCGCGCGACACGAACTGAACTAAACATTACTTATAGAGATGGGTTGTTCCCGGTAAATTCCCAATGTCACTATAGGGAAAGTTACCATTTGGGAATATTCCTGTACAATGCAAGAATTGCACATCTCTCGCGTTAAATATAATGGCTGTATTCACGATTACGCCGACTTAATTTTATTATAATTATTTCATTAGTTGACATTGTAGAAAAAAAACTTGACGTTTATACGTGCCCGTAGCTACTACTCTACCTCCTGAGGCCTAGTGACGTCGCTTACATCAACCGAATTTTAACTTTGACACTATATCTATAAAGTCAAAATGTTATGTAATATAATATAATATATGACTCAGGGCCTCACGAGGTTAAGGCACTGGTCCCACCGCGAGCTACTAAGGCTATAAATACGAACAAAAGATACGCACTCCCGTGTAAATAAAAGAGACACGGTGATACTCGCCCGGCGGTGATAGCTGATAGCTGGACGAGTACAGCCGTGTCTCTTTTATTTACACGGGAGTGCGTATCTTTTCTTCGTGTTTATAGCCGATAGTTCATAGCTTAGTAGCTCGCGGTGAGACCAGTGCCTTTATCTTGATTTACAATAAATCATAAACATAGATCAGTGTTTCAATCATCAAGAATCAGACCAGTCAGGGTCGCGTTTTATAAAGTTACATTTTACAATTTCGCTGTTTGCCTCTCAAACGCATGCACATATTAGCTAGAAAGAGAGGCAAAGAGCGAAATTTTATTGTAAATTGTAACTTCATAAAACGCGACCCAGATGTGCGACTTGTATAATTCCCCAATTTCCCCAGACAGTATATTGTATGTATGTATGTATTTCGGTAAGTAGTAAATATGCCGTTCCCGGTAACTTACCCAAAATTATCTAGGGAATATTCTGAAATGGTAACTTTTCCTATAGTACCTAAAATTGGGAATTTACCGGATACGGCCCATCTCTATGAACGGCACATTACGTACGTACGTTTGTACTGACTGGCTGTCAAAACGTCCAGATGGTGATGATTCAAATATGCGATGATGGTCAAATCCATGCGACCGCCATAGTTATGAAAAACAGCCTTTTTATCTTACCTTTGTCATAGATCTTGTTTGCTTTTCTAACATACGAGTAGAATAAACTGTCCTTTTCGGGAAATGTATTGATTTCTGAAATATCATACTTCATTACTTTTCTTAGATACTTCAACATCATCATCTCAGAAAGACGTCCACTGCTGAACATAGGCCTCCCCCAAAAATTGCCACAATGACCGGTCCTGTGCCACCCGCATCCAGCGGACTCCTGCGACCTGCACCAGGTCATCAGTCCACCCTGTGGAGGGCCTATCCACGCTGCACCTTCCGGTACGTGGCCGCCACTCGAGAACCTTCCCGCCCCAATGGCCATCGCTTCTACGCGCAATGTGCCCCGCCCACTGCCACTTCAGTTTAGCGATTCGGAGAGCTATTTCGGTTACTTTGGTAACTTAGACACTTGACTTTATTTAATTGTTAATTAAGAGGTGACCAAAGGGCTGGCGCTTGCTTCAAGCAAAGAATCTCTTTAGAGATTCAGCGAGGTAACGCCGCCAGTATCATGGGCACCATGCCGCAGGCGGATCTTTTGGAAGGTACCTATTTTCTTTTTATAGGTACCTAGATTGTTTAGGTATATTTGTAGGTATACTGACAATGGAGGAAATTTGATAGTTTTATTTCATGTGTAATCCTCGCGGTAATCGAAGAAAATATAACTTTACTTTTTTATTTTAGGTTAAATTAAATTCTAACATTAATAAATTATAATTAATTATTTAAGACACAAGACATTTATTCATGGTATCGGTTTACAAGAATAGACAACTGACAGCATACTTATCGCTTGCTAATGATAATTCGAATCTCTCTCTCTACAATAACTGCCCATGTTGACAAAAAAAGCGATTTAGGGCGTTGGTTGGCTTAAAGGAGTAGTATCCAGGCCATAATTATTAAAAAACGGCGTTTGTTTATTGGTCGGCGCTCTTTACCACAGTGACTCATTTGTACCCGCGGATCATTTTAAAAAGGGCAGCAAAACGATTCTTCAATTCAAGGTTTCCCGATTACGAAGTACACCCAAAAAAATGGGGTAGTTCTATAGGTTATCTATATCATTTTCAAATGGTTTGGTACCTATCATATGTCAAATAAAGCGATCGTCAACGCTTCAGAAGATCGCCTAATAAACACTCATCCAAAAGAGATTGTTCTCTAATTTTAGGTACACAAATAATGCCCTCGAATGGATTCGAGCCCGGAAACTCCAGCTTCGTAGCCACCTAGGTTACTCTCTTAATAACAACTTATCAAATGTAAATTTCAGAAAAACTACGGAATTTTTCAGAATGTTCTGCAACTTTTACAGTACATATTTTAATAAAAAAATCTTTTATCTTCGGATAAAACTGTACAATTTATATACGTAAATTGTACTTTAGGTTCATGGCCCCAGCGCACGCAAATTGTTTGCTGAGATCGCGAAACGTCTGGTTGACGTAGCTAAAGACCGAAGAGCTGGCGACTTCCTTGCACAACGCATCAGTATTGCGATACAGCGAGGAAATGCCGCCAGCATCCTCGGTACAATGCCACAAGGGCCAATCTTATACATAGGTTAGATTTAAGTAGATTAGTTAGATTTAATCTATGTACATAAATTGTAGTTTTAAAACATTTTATAAATGGAATATTGAGTAAAAACCTAATGAATTTGAGAATATGGTCGCTTTTTTTGTTCTATATATTACATACAAAAAAATATTGTAATCTAAACAGGCTTTTCATTCATTTGACAAAAATAGAATATGTCCTTTAGAAAGTACACTGGGCAAGACGAGGATAGAGTAAAGACTCACCCGACAGGCGAGGAGCAAGATGGCGGCGCGCTGCATGGCGAGTGGCGCGCGCGCAGCCCAGGACGCGGTTTTGTTCCCGATTCGGGGATCCGAGGGCAGCGGGCCAACCTGCTATGCTATTCTCTTATTCACACATTCGACGCTGCGTTCGTCAACGAGCTCGACGTCGGGACAGCCTTGTCTAAAATCCTAGCTGTTTAATTTGACATTAGGAATCGAGGCTGTGAGCGATGTTGTGGGTTGTGGGCAAGTTTGTCGCTGTTTTTCGTTAGAGAATACGAAGTTCGTACATTAAACGTCAAACTGTCGACGCAGTGTAGTTCCAGCTATGCTATTCTCTTATTCACACATTCGACGCTGCGTTCGTCAACGAGCTCGACGTCGAGACAGCCTTGTCTAAAATCCTAGCTGTTTTATTTGACAGTAGGAATCGAGGCTGTGAGCGAGGTTGTGGGCGAGTTCGTCGCTGTTTTTCGTTAGAGAATACGAAGTTCGTACATTAAACGTCAAACTCTCGACGCAGTGTAGTTCCAGCTCACGCCGCATTCGTCGCTGAGCACTAGTGTCGTTTAAAGTACATTAGTGAATACCATTTTTAGTCTCGACGCTGCCGCAGCGCTGACACAGCGCTGACCATATACAGTTTGCTACTATGACTCGGGCTTTTACGAAAATGGGTCATAATAGGCATTTTACGCATTACGGAGAGACCTACGTCCAATAGTGGACTGACACAGGCTGACGACGGCGATGACTATTTTTCATAGCTACGGAAGTACGGAACCCTTCAATGTATCCTGACATTCCTGACCTAGTCAATAAAGTACATACATTTCTCTCTCTTCAAACACGCATCAATACAAACAAATAAAAAATCTTTTTCCTCCGAACACCGAAAGTATCACAAAAATAAAATAAATATGTAGTAGGCCTGCTCTATTAAAGCTTTACGTTCTGAAACAGGATTATTGTGTACAGATGTCGTTTTATTTTATTATTATCTCCAATTCAAGGTTAACAGGACGTTACATGTGGAATGAAGATTAAAAGTGTAGTTCTTGTTTTTTCTACGATTGGTTTACTTATCTAATAAGATATTACCTTCTAACAGTGTCCATAAAATAATTAATTTACACTCCTTTTAGGGTCTCTTCATTTAGTCAGCGACAGTGACACTTTAATCCCTTGGTCGTCAAGAAGGTCGGGAAGACGGTGGTGATGGTGACGGCATATGCTGAGTGGCATCCATTTTGATGGTTTGTACTTAGGTTAAGATTTAGCATAGATTAAGTTTTCTTTTTGTTTCTATTTTTAGCATCAAATAATTTTTTTTTTTTTACAAAGGTATTTTTACGATTTACGTAACAACCGAGTAAACTTTCACGTAATCGTTACTTGTTAACTCGTGGGAAGTATGACTACATGTTTTGCGGAAGGTAAAACGTCCCAAGCATCTAATAATAATAACCGACTGGGGTCAGCTGGCACCTTTAGCTACTTCAAAGATTACGTGGCATAATAATGAGGAAAATTGGCTATATGTATACAATGATGCTTGTAAAGTATTAAAAATTAAAATTAAAAATTATTTATTCGATATCTTTAAGTTTTTAGTTACATAAACTGCGCTGGCGCCTCTTTTTAAGTATGCAAGATACTTGTGATAAGAGAGCACCGCTCTTCTACTTTTGTTACAAATCATTAGGTCGTAGGTTATTTTTTTTTTTTTTTATACCACGTCGGTGGCAAACAAGCATACGGCCCGCCTGATGGAAAGCAGTCACCGTAGCCTATGGGCGCTTGCAACCCCAGGGGTGTCACATGCGCGTTGCCGACCCAATAAGAACTTGTACACTCCTCTTTTGAAGAACCCCATACTGTAGTCCAACGGGAAACCCTCGGCAGGGAGCTCATTCCACAGACGGACCGTCCGCGGGAGGAAGTTCCTCTGAAACCGCACGGTGCGCGACCATTTAGGTTGCAAGGTGTGAGGATGAGCGCCCAGTCGGTGGCGAGCGGTGCATTATACATAATAATTAATAGTAGAGTAATACAATACAATACAATACAATACAAATACTCTTTATTGCACACCTCAATAAATGAAAACAATTACAAAAAAAAGTAGCGACTTAACTAGAGGTAGACAACAGTAATATAATAAAAGTAGTGGTAACAAATCAGTGCAATTTACAAATGCATAAGTAATTGAATTTCTTACAGCTACGGTACAAAAAGTTTAGTGTGTGTGTGTGTGTGTGTGTGTGTGTGTGTGTGTGTGTGTGTGTGTGTGTGTGTGTGTGTATGTGTGTGTGTGTGTGTGTGTGCATGTGTGTGTGTGTATGTGTGTGTGTGTGTGTGTGCATGTGTGTGTGTGTGAGTGAGAAAGAGAGAGGGAAATAAATACAATCGGAACGCATGATGTGCATGTTTTATGGTATCAACAGTAACTCTGTGTGGTTTTGAGCCAATTATATACCCTTTTCTTACATTCTCTAGAGCTCTAGAGGAGGAAGGAAAAATATTTATTTTAGTTGTTTTGAGGCAGCATGCCTCAAGTTTTTGAAGATGTACATAAGTTTACGTGTTCTAGTCCCAATCAGCTCAGTATGTACATGCCAGGTGAGTCGCTGGTCTATCATAACTCCCAGGTATTTTATACTCTCGACCTTACCGACGACTGGGCAGTGGCACCCTGGCTCAACATGGTCATTGCACTTGTGGACCTTAATTGTGAAGGTTGTGTCTGGTTGTGTGTTGTTATACTTAGTAAAACAAATATAGTTTGTTTTGCTCGTGTTTAGAGTGAGTAGGTTGGTGTCAAGCCAGCGAGCAATGTAAGCAAGTCCTCGCTCCGCTGTTATCCTAACGTCTGCCCAACTGTCACCGCAGAAGACAACGGCCGTGTCATCGGCATAGGCAAAGATGCTCCCCCTGTCTATTGCCAACTTGCATAACTCATTGATGTAAATAAGAAACAGAGTGGGGCCCAACACACTTCCTTGCGGCACACCATAGCTTATCGCACACTCGTTACTGGTGTATGACCCTATTTTCACTCGTTGTTTCCTATTTTTTAGATAGCTAAGTATGTGAAGTGTCTGTCGTCAAAACTTCCATGGGCCATCTGAAAACGTTGAAGAAGAGGGAAACCCAAAAAGACATGGTTGGACTCAATCAAGGAACCTAAAGTGCTGCAATGTTTCTGAAGACGACACGTCAGACGGCAAAGTGGAAAGATAAGACGAGAAAGGCAGACCCCACCATCAGATGGGAATAATAATTGCCAAGGAGAGAGAGAGTTGGTAAAGTATGTTTTTATTTTTATTTATTTTTTTAAGGTTATCGTATATTGGATAACGTTACGTTACTACGTTTAATCACAATATTTTTTTAAGGTTGTTTTTTTTATTGTTTATTTAAACTTTATTGCACAGTAAAAAATACAGATACAACAGGCGAACTTAATGCTATAAATAAGGCATTCTCTGCGAGTCAACCTACAGGCCAAACAGAAAACATTAATGGCTCGGGATGTGAAGAGTTCAAATTTTAGTTTTGAAACGATTTCTAAATTGTAATCCCAAAACCGAAGTTTATTAAAGGGACTGCAGTTCAGTAAGTTAATCAGTGATACTTACTCCAAAGGACGCAGGTTCGATGTTCACCGTAGATTTTCCAAAACATTGACCTCATTTAGAAGGAAACAAGACCAAAATCTGTCTCCGGTATGTTTCTAAATCTCCTATTTTCCCATAATTCAAGTCGATCTTTCATCGTACTGTCATCAAGTCTGTAGTATAAAGGAATAAGGTATAATTTGGCGTCATTGTGTGTGTTACAATGTTTGTAAGTTTCTGGTGCTCCGGATACATGCTCTTGGTTTGTTTGTAAACAGCATTTTGTTTGAAAAACGATAATGAATGTACAGTCGTGTAAAAGAGTCGTATCTATATAACTAAGAATGATTGTGTCATTAAAATTAACAGAGTTGGACATTTCCGCTTGACTAAACATCTAAAATTATATTTCATGAGGTACATTTACTGTTTTTAATTCAATGGATACTCAAAATATTTCGATTCATAGATGAGACGCTTTTTCAAGAGCCCATTGCCATTGAAACAGATATGCCATTGCAAAACGTCCCCATATGTAATGTATATAGGTACATTCGAACATACTGACTAGCATACATCAACTTAAATAAATACTTAAATGTGAGTAAAAAACGGTATCATTATAAGTACGATCGAGTTTCATGAGAGTTTTGTATTTAAGCAAATGTGGCCATCTAAATCTGCTAATAATAAAGGCAACGGAAAATAAATATATTTATTCAGTTATTTTTAATCTCTCAACTTTTCCAATATGTGTAGGATAGAATAGACCTTATTTAGCCCAGAAAGCTTGAATAATATTTTATCCGATCTACTTAAGTACCAAAATCTAAATTACTTAAGAAAAAACCAATCGAAAATCACAATAATCCTGCAGTAGCTTGCACATCATGCAGTAGCTTAGGCAGAGGCGGAAGCAACAAAATGAGCGTTGTATTTAATGCGTCGTGTAGCACCGCTTGTTTACATTTTTTTTGTTTATTTCTTAATATACACTTATACTTACCTCTTTTGTTGTTTAACATTATAAAATCTTTTGTCGGCCTCTGAAGCCTAGTTGGTAGTGACCCTGTCTACGAAGCTGGAGGTTTCGGGTTCGAATCCCGGCGAGGGCATTATTTGTATATTTATTTATCACAAATATTTGTTTCTTGGTCATGGCTGTCTATGTATTTAAGTATCTATTATATATATATCGTCGCCTGGTACCCACATCACAAGCCTTAATTGAGCTTACCGTTAGACTAGGTAAGATTTGTGTAAGAAGTCCCAAGATATTTATTTTATTATTTATTCATTATTATAAAATGAAGATAACATAAGTCATAGAACCACAATTTAATTTCGACTACGAAGTTGTAACCTATTTGACGTTCTTAAAACACACACTATGCCCGTAAGTCTCTTCTTGTTCGTGGTCTTCATTACATTAACGAGCTCCTCCGACACAATCGTATGAGAAATGTATTATAGAAATAGAAATAACTTTATTCGTAACATACACAAAAATCATAAAGGAAAGACTTTCCACCACCTGCCTGCGAAGGATCCTGGAATTCTTTGGCCACATTGCCCGCAAATCTGGACATAACCTCGAGCAACTGATGGTTCTTGGGAAGGTCGATGCAAGAAGGCCGAGGGGAGGAGGACACAAAAATCACAAAATACAGAAACGAAAAAAAAATTATACAAATAAAAGCGTTTTATAATGGTATTTTATTCTAACGGCAGCTTTTAGTTAAGGCATTTTAACGATAAGATTAAGATATCTAATTATGAGACCGTTGTACGTATTATGTTTCGTAACTAGAGGTGAAAAACCGGTTTTAATCCAAACCGATTTTTATAAGTTTTTTTTTTTAATTGAGTAGATTAAAAATTCGCACAATTATACGATGACTATCATTGTATGCAGTGATTTTTTGAGATTTTAAACGTTTTTTTTAAATAATCAGGAAAGAAACACCTACTAAAGGTGCGTTTAAACCAAAAGAACATTCGCTGTTCTAGCGCCCGTTCTACGAAATCAACCAATCACGTTTTGTGTACCGATCGAATTTCGTAGAGTGGGAGGTTAGAACAGCGAATGCTCTTTTAGTTTGAACGCATCTTTAGATTGCGAGCACAACTGTACATGAACGAACACAAACGCTCCACTATTTCGGGGCATCTTCAGTAAATCAGTACTTTGCGAACATCTTGTGATGTCGCATCGCGAATAAATCTTTATATAATAAACATGTACATTATATATCTCGTTTGTTTGGTGTTGGTGAGCGGGGAGGCTTTGAAAGAAACTCAAAAGGATGAATGTAAGAATTGTTCATATTTTTTTAGTATAGATGGTGCCTTTTTTAGGCTCTAGTGCGAGAAGTGTGTCATTTTACGTCAGGTCCAAAACTTCGGAGGGCCATCTGCACTAAAAAACGTCGTACGAGGCACGTGCAAAAACGAAATTCGTAACTCGTGTCGATTTAAAACACTCCCTATTGGTCGTGTTTTAAAACATCGCCACTCGTTTCGAATTTCATGTTTTTCTCACTTGTGTCGTAATGTACTATTTTAAGCTTTTGTGGAAATTTAGGATTCAGCTGTGATGATAACTAGATATGTGCTATACAGGGTGGAAATGAGTAACCTGACAAACTTGAAGAGTGTATTCCTGACCTCATTTTGTGACTACAGGGTGTTTTTCTTCATTTGCTTTTAATTTAAGGGAAGCTTATTTAGGTGAAATATAATTAATTTCTCTAAGAGACTAGTGTCTTAACTCTTACTGTTATTGAGTAATTTAAAAAACAAGTTTAACGACTGAACAAGTGTATTGCAATGCAACCTTTATAACATTCTTATGTTACTTATTTTGACATGTGCCGTCTGTCACCTGAGATTAACCTTTATGTTATTCTTAAGGTTCTCTCACACATACCAATCCATTTATTATGTATGAAAACTAAAAAAAAAATGTTTTCGAAGTTAACTAAAGCTGATATACCAGACCAGGCAACTTTTATTAATGTCCCAAGTAACGCGTCGAATTTAACGCAAATCAAGACAAACACCCTGTATAATGTCATTTGAACTTTTCTGGTTTCAGCTTAGTTTCAGAGATAATGATATGATTTCCTAAAAACTATTTCTATTATAAATTTATAACTCATCAAAAAATACCTGCCAAAAGTGTACAAATCAGCGATTAATAATTAGGTACACCATAATCATAATGACCCATGATATTTATTTGAAGTTATCTACACCTACCATAAACTAGCGTCGCTTTATGGTTTATTTATGTACCTATCGAATTTACATCGGTTTTAATTCATGGTCCTTCGAGCCAGATTCTTTAGTCAGTAATCGATAATTTAGATACTGAATAAAAAAAAATAAGAAATCTTGATATAAGTATTCAAAATTAAATACTAGAATATTCGTAAAACGAAATTGTAATAGATGACAAATGAGCTCTCGACCAATAGTACACGTATCTGGTTAATACAAAATAAACTTAAGACTGAGATGAAGTGTGATCTACTGAGGACTTCATGATTCTTTTTCGTGTTTTACGTCCGCTTTTTCTTAGCCTTTTTCTATTTATTTGGAGTCATCTTCTCATACAAAGTTGCAGGAAGTTCTGTCCTGGGTCATCCCATGTGTTATTTGCGTATATTTAAGGTCAATAAATATATGAATTAAGATAATAATGGCTATCATTATATTATATTATATCGGTATCGCCACTGGCCTCATCCTCTTGTGACGGCATTACTAGCCCATCTAGTCGGCGGCAAGCCACCGCCCTCTAGCAAGTCTCTTAAGATGTTGGTCATGAGTCTTCGCTAATAAACCGTTCGCTGTAACAATTATCGTGACAACGATCGTCAAGTCAACATCCTACATGGCGGTTATCTCGTGGGCCAAGTCTAGGCAGTATTGTACCGAGGAGAAGTTTCATTAGTTGCGAAATTTCATAGAGAATGTTCTCGGGAATCTAAGTTTAACAAATAACCTAATCAAGCCAAGACCGTACTAGATACATGTCTTATTAGTTATATATACTGCCTTGTTAACTTATTTGCGATTTATAACACATTTTTATAAGTTCTCGTAGAAACATTCTCAATGGAAAATTACTATTAAATTCTCATGAAATTTCTCGAAAACTTTCAAGTATGTTCCTGCAATTTAAATAATGTTCTGCAACTTGTACAATGTACATTGCTAAGTCTAGGTAGTGTAACAATTGTAGGGGATAGAATACTAGGCTTCCTTGGTTAGTACTTTTTATATTAATATTTATTTTCAATATCACCCGAATATACTTCATTAAAGCCCCAAATTCTCGGTTCTTCCACATGACAGAGACGGCAAGCATTCTTGAATTCCACATCATCTGAAATATCTTCGCCCCCTTTGTCATCTGAAATATCTTCGTCATCTGCCAAGGAGTAAAATTCCCCCTGCCGGCGTCTATATTTCCGAGATCATATAACCCGTCAACCTACAAGTCAAGGGTGAATAGGCACCTTCTGAGCAAACTCACTCCATCGTAGGCCACGTCTCTGCCCTTGGCTAGTCTGTGGCCATGAGTAAGCCCATTTCAAATAAAAAAAAACTGTTAAGGGTTTAATACCTTTACAGTAGTTACTGGACTTGTAAAGAATTGAACTATTACGTCACAGATTGCACGGACCCCAGAACTATGCGGAAACATGCCGCGTACACAGAATGGGCGGATGCTTACTCCTGCACTCGCCATCGCTGCCAGCCTGGTGGACGGAACCTCGCCATCTACACTGTGGGGTAAGTTAAATTCACAATTTTTATATCTGACCAGCTATGCACAAATAAATCACGAGAGCTGCAAGCCACACTAAGGGTGAAGACACATTTATCAGCATGCGTACGCATTTTGACTATAGAAAATGTCAGTTTAGTATGGGACCGCGTCCGGCTTTCCGCACGCGTACCTACGCATGCTTACACGTTTCATAATCAACAGCCAATTTTATTAGACAAAATGCGTACGCATGCTGATAAGTGTGTCTTCTATCTTCACCCTAAGTTGCCTTTCAAAAACGATCTTGAAATTTTATTGACAAATTTCACTCCCTAACATCACGCTAATGAATTTCTATATTAACTTATGTAAATTTAAACTACTATTAAAAAATTGTTGTGTTTGGTCCATCAAAGTTTTGATGAGCTAAATTCTGCGTGCGTTTGTCTAAGATGCTTCGCCGACATAGATATTATGCGTGGTGGAGTGGATGTATAGAAAACATTGAGTATGTAGTCTAAATGGTAAATATTCAAAGATAGAAAAGCGCTGAGTCATGCCTAATCCGGCTTAATTTTATTGCACAATTGTTTTTGAGGGCATTTTTTGAGCTCACATTAGATGTCCTTGTTTATATGATCCCAGCCCCAGATGACCAGTGAATTTTATTGTTATGTCACCCTCTAGTCCCTCTATGCTTTGATGTTTGCTCATCGGAAGGGCGGAGAGCTTAGCGACATCTACCGATACAGTATACAGAGCGTCCCAAAGTTATGGGACATGAACGGGAAGTTCCCTAAATATCGGGATATCGGTATTTTGCTGAAAGAAGAAATAATGTTATTTTTAAAATTTAGTAATAGTGCATTCAAAGATTTTCAAAAAATTACTTGTTTCACTCAAAAATCGAACCAACTACAATTTATTTTGAACCAAACTTGTTTGGTTATTCTTTTCGTTTTACTATGTTTCTTAACATAAATTGTTATTTTTTATCCATTCTTTCGAATGACATCATAAAATGACGAAAATTTTTTTTCCTATTACAGTAGGTTCGATGGCGATGGCGGAGGCAGGTCGACATAGATCATATTGGAGAAAATGGGGGGAGGCCTTTGCCCAGCAGTGGGATACTATAGGCTCACAATAATAATAAAAAATAAAGCAAATTTTTTTTGGGGTTTTTATTTGAATGCAGTGTTATTTAATTTTCAAAATAAAATAAAGTCTTCTTTCAGCAAAATATCCTATCAACGATATTTAAGGTACTTCCCCTTTATGCCCTATAACTTTTGGACGCCCTGTATGTATACCTATGTCTCAGACGATATTAGTTTATTAATTTATTTATCTTTCAGATGCAAACGTGTCGAAGCTCCAGAATCAGCGATAGAGTGCGAGGAGGTGGTCGAAGACACTAATATGCAGTTTCCCTACTGCTGCACTCGACTTAGGTAACTACTCCACCGCTTATCATGAGCTGCCACGTCATTATTAACGCGGACTAGCAGCCCAGCAGTGTTATTCACTAAGGAAACCGCCCTGCTGTCAGCGCTGTGTCAGCGCTGCGGCAGCGTCGAGCCTAAAAATGGTATTCACCAATGTACTTTAAACGACACTAGTGCTCGGCGACGAATGTGGCGTGAGCTGGAACTACACTGCGTCGAGAGTTTGACGTTTAATGTATGAACTTCGTATTCTCTAACGAAAAACAGCGACGAACTCGCCCAAAACCTCGCTCACAGCCTCGATTCCTAATGTCAAATAAAACAGCTAGGATTTTAGACAAGGCTGTCTCGACGTCGAGCTCGTTGACGAACTCAGCGTTGAATGTGTGAATAAGAGAATAGCATAGCAACTATTGGTCTTTGGCGTTGGACCGGCGGTGCCAAAATATCAGACGTTGGGCGCCAGTTTTAAAAATAAGGGGCGTTCATTTTAAATGTTGGGTGCCAATTTAAACTTTGGGTGCCAGGTTTTATTCAAAGCCTGATTCAATAGTTGAAGCGAATAATTTACTGAACCTTACCTAAGCTTACCGCAAGACTATACTCTGTTTGGTTTGGTGTTTAAAAAAATGTGAACAATCTTGCAGTATCTTTTTATTGAAAAATGCATATAAAAACCCAAACTAGGTACTTAATGAATCAAAAACAATGTAAATCACTGTATTTCCTTGTTATATTATGTATATTTGCTAAAACTTATTTTCTACTCGTAGTTTTCAATAAAAAGATACCTACTTCAAGATTATTTACCTTTTTTTAAACACCAAACCAATCGATTAAAATGACACACGAAGCTGAAGATGGAATAACTGTGAACAATGTTCTTTTCAAGCTCAACTATTCAATTTTTGCTTAAGAAGTGAAGATCCTGTTTATCATATTATTATCTTTCTCTGACAGATGCCTGGTGGTGGTACGAGGGGAGGTCTGGACCCGGGTCCTGGGCCAGCCGTGGGAGACCCTGCCCGCGGCACCCTGGAGTCACATGTACAAGATGAAGAAACCCCCTCCCGTCGATGGGGGGTTTCTCCCCAAGTAAGTACAATTGTTAAATAGTGTAACTTGTTTGAATATCATACATAATTACGTTAAGTGCTTGTTTCAGTACATCGTGTGAAAGAATGTACATTTCAGAAAGTATGCCCATGGCACAAGGATTAGAAAGCAGTAAAATATTTTAATGATTATATTATATTTTGAGGCGTATTTTTTTGTACTGGCGATCGCAGTAATGTGTCCGCTATGATGACGCTGCTGCCCATCATCAATCTTTCATCAAATAATGGTCAGTGACACTTCAATCCCTTAGTCGACTCTTACGGCACCCGCAGGAGGAGTTGGGGTGGTGACAAATGTATCCGCTTACCCAGCATGGCGATTTCGGGTATTTTCCTCCTAATGTGTTTATACGCATAGTTAATAGGAGAAGCCTACGTCCAGCAGTGGACTGTCATAGGCTGATGATGATGATGATTTTTTTGTAAATACCATATTTGTTACGCTATACCCGAAATCCGGAAGTTATTCGGATAGGAGGCGGCTAGCACGTATTGCTTGCCTCTTAGAGTATAGTCAAAAACGCCTAGATTATAACCTTATAACAGAAACAGACAGCATATACCCGAGAAATTAGATCGGTGTCCGCTAAGCCGAAGTGGCCGAGTGGTTGCCGCGAAAGCTGAGGACGTGGGTTCAAATCCCACCTACGGCGTTGGAAAACTTCGGTATTTTATTTTCGATATATGACATCTAATATTTAAATGTGTTTGATTTAATGCAAAAAAGTTTATTATCTATTAGGTCAGGATTACACCGGTGAGTTCTTAAGGTGCATTCAGACCAAGCGAGCATTCGCTATTCTATCCCCCACTACGAAATTCGATCGTTACACAAAACGTGATTCGTTGATTTCGTAGAGTGGGGAATAGAATAGCGAATGCTCGTTTGGTCTGAATGCACCTATACGTAAGTTGCAGGGACGGAGCTATACTAAATACTAAGAAATGAGAGGTGAATGTCTCTATCTCATTCCTTAATATAGCTCCCTACAACTTATGTAAGAACTGTAGGTGTAATTCCCGCCTTAACTCTTACAGAGGTGGCCCAGTACCCGGACCCGTTTACGAGCTATCCGAAGACCCGAAACCGGTGGACCGCCGCGCCGGCCACGCTGCCGACAAGGACTGCGACAAGCCGGTCCAGAGGGCGGCGATGGCGCCCGGACCCGATATAGTGGTAAATGTATACAGAGGGCCCACAAATATAAACGGGTTACTCGCGTATTTAAGTCGTTGATTGCTCGACATGTTGACCCATTAAGCCATTTGTCAGCCGTAGCCTAGTTGGTAGTGACCCTGCCTACGAAGCTGGAGGTTCCGGGTTGGAATCCCGGCGAGGGCATTATTTGTGTATTTATTTATCACAAATATTTGTTCCTTGGTCATGGCTGTGTATGTATTTATGTATCTATATGTATCTATCTATTTTAAATATCGTCGCCTGGTACCCACATCACAAGCCTTGATTGAGCTTACCGTGGGACTAGGTTGATTTGTGTAAGATGTCCCAAGATATTTATTTATTTATTTATTTATTTATTATCGAAACGGGTTACTCACGTATTTAAATCGATGATTGCTCGACATGTTTCGACCCATATAGGGTCCTCGTACGGAGCACCCTCGGCCAAAGCCCGACGCGTGCTGCGTCTAACATCAGAATTCCAAATCAGTTACTTTGACACTATTAACGAGTATTTAACTATATATATGTATCTATCTATTATATATATCGTCGCCTGGTACCCGGGTGGATTTCACCAAGAAAATTTTCACCATACAAAAATATATTTTTTTTCTTTTATTAATTAAATGCATAAATATGTATCTAGAATTGTTAAATTATATTTATTAGAGTATCTTGTTATGATTCCACACTAATTTGATGCATAATTTCGAAATTATAGGCATCAAAAATATTTTACACGAGATGGTGATGACGACCATGCCATGGTTATGATTTTTTAATGGATGGCGACGATACTATGTGTATGGTAATGACGATTTACTATATCATAAGATTCATAAGGGTATTAAATCAAACAATTTTCAGTCAAATCAACAATATATTTTCAAAGCGCCTTTGAATGTTTGTAGTTTATTCCAAACTTCCAAGCGAGTTTAATTCCTGTCTCCTTACATTCCCGTACCAAAGAAGATTTTGTCGCTGGCTTCTTTAGTGTCTTCACTGCTGCCTGACTATCCGTGTATATGACCACGGCCCTCGTCTGCTGCACTTGCTCCTTTATGAGCCTTACGCACCGTAGTATGGCACAAACTTCTGCCTGAAACACACTCGTATACCTACCAAGTGGGACAGATACCATTTCCCCCAATTTCGGGATAACTATATAGTAGGTATGCCTGCTCCAGCTAGACCTGTGGAGCTTCTTATCGAACCGTCAGTGAAGCATATAAACGTCGGATGTGCGACGTTTACCTTCCAGTTGTCCCTCTCCCCAATATGTACTCTATATTTCTTATCCAATATCTTCTTCCTCTTTATGAGGTCATTGTGAGTTACCATCATTTCCATTTTAGACAGTACCCTATCTTGTATTAGTTCGTGTCGCTTGTGTACGCAACTTCCTCTCCATTCCTTGTATGCCTTCATTCGGTACCACTGTTCCATGGCCCTCTTTTCCGCTTCTATATGTAGCGCCTCTATACCTAGTATTACCTCTAAGGCGTGTGTCGGGTTGTCGGGTTGCCTCTGCACCTTTGCTAGGTACCTCTGATATTTCTTAATACGTGCTCTGTGCCACCAGACCACCGCTCCATATAGTACTTGGGAAGTATTATCGCCTTGGAGATCCATTCCAATATCCTCGACTTTAACCCCCATTTCCTTCACACCGCTCTTTTGTATTGATACAGTGTTCTTATGGCTTTCGCCGTTTGTTCTTTTACATGAGTTTTGTACCTGAGCGTGCTACCCAGAGTCACCCCCAGATACTTTTGCTCGTTTACCAACTCCAGCTCCTTGTCATGTACCCTTATGGGCCTCATCTCTTCTGTCTTCCTTTTGTTAGTGAATAACACGAGCTTCGTTTTTGATGGATTTAAATCCAGTCTCTCTCTCTGCACCATTCCAGCACTTTTTGGATACTATGGTGTGAAATCGAATTGGAGATCAAAAATGTAAACAAATGGGATACCACCACAAAAAAATAATCACGAGAGGGGGGTAATCTAAAATCATTCAAATACTTATAAAAAATGCGTATTTACCGTCACTGACGGTACGCAGAATTTTTAAATATTTTACAAAGTTTTAATACAAAACATTAAGAGAAATATATAATTTTTTTAATGATATATTTCGCTACTTTTAATAAAATGTAAGGTGTTTAATTTATACTATTGGCAATGATAAGAAATCTTAAACATTTGGTTCGCAGTTATAACAATAACTAGTTTATTCGTAATTTAATACGGTAACTACACTAAGAACCATTTAAGAGGGTTCGCATTTACAACTATGTACTTCAAAAATCAAAACAAGAGGGTGCACCAAATGACTATTTTATGAATTTTTACTCCTAAAATTTAGCATTACAAAGTATACAGATATTAGTATTTTTACCTACAAATCAATCATTTTCATATTTTAATCGAATTGGATTCGATCGTAACTAAGATGAAGACTGAAATTCGTTCCCCGACTATCTTAAAGATTAAAGTAACACGACATTCGTTTTCAAACATTGATTATGTTGATTATTTACATCATTCTAGCAAATTTTCTAGGTTTTATTTTTGTAATCAGGAACCGTCGACACTCAGATGTATGTTTTTTATTGTCATATCCAAAAATATGTTAACGATTGTGATACTTTGTGTATCGAACATACTTTGACTTTCGCGTATCTACATTTACACATAAAACATTGTCTTAGGTTTTGTACCTGTAAGGATAGTTGTATACTTGGGCAATTTTGAGCTGAGCTCGTTCTCTTAAAATTCCAGTAGCCTTGGGTTGTAAACCACAAAGTAATATAACAAGCGCTCAGTAAAAGCAGAATATAACCGCCGTAGAAAGTTAGTATAGATTATCGACAATATCGACTCTATTATTTGCACAATAGACTACAAAATAAAAAACTAAATAATGGCGCTCATAACTTTTTCTACATTATATAACTGCCAGGTAGTCGAAAAAAATTGTTGAGTAGAAAAAGGACAATATGGTACCGTAAATGTTCACTAGATTATCGGCTCTGTACCCTTATCCTAACAATAACAATGCGTTGACCAAAAAATAACACTTCCCACATTTTGCACTTAGAGATAAAAGGCGTGCCGCCAGGATCATTAGTCGCGTGCCATTATTTAGTTTGTATATTTTGTTGTCTATTGTGCAAAGAATAGAGTCGATAATCTATACTAACTTTCTAAGGCAGTTACATTCTGCTTTTACTGAGTGCTTGTTATCTTACTTTGTGGTTTACAACCCAAGGCTACTGGAATTTTAAGAGAACGAGCTCAGCTCAAAAAACTTCAACTATAAGTGAAGTGTTAAGTAAAATAAAATAAAAAAACAACACCATAATGCGCCGTTAATTTACAAAGGTGTTAAACACTACATTAGATATAAAACGTTTTATACCCCTGGAATGTCACTTTAACATTGACTTTGTAATGTCATGTCATTGTCATAGATTGTTTACATTTTTGATCTCGGATTCCATTTCAGAGCTTACTGGCCATTATGTCCCTTATGGTGCTTAGTAACGGTCCACATTCGACTATATAGCACTCCGTCATCGGAGTAAGCTTGCATATATAGGCCCCCTCTTATTATCTTCACTAATGAGTACAAGTCCACCCTGTGGGAAACCTCTTTTAGGACTAATTTACTTTTTATATTCCGCCCAGTGTCGCCTTTATAGATCTACACTTGAGCAATTTCCCTATTCATAGCGCTATTGTCTTGTTGACTCCTTCCCTTCTCAGACTTTTCTCTACCGCTGAACATTTAATGGCACTTGCTACTACAAGAAAAACCAAAAATTATGGACCAATTTACAAAAATTGTCAACTCCATACATACAGGATCATAACCATCCATTGCTTCAGTACCGGTATTGACACGCTCGGTGTTGACGATTTCACACAAAATCCTAGATTATTTTAGAACACTAATACTTAAAGCAACGTCAACGCCTCACTAGTAAGTTCCTTTAAGGTTACGTATTCCCAAGTAATTAGTTTAAATATTATTCAATTACTTACTGTAAACCACTCGTGGATGGTTATGACGCCACAGCGTGTTAATCACTTATTGCAGTCACATTTTTATGATTTTTTTTGGTTTGAGCCCGCAAAGACAAACGTGTACTCGGTTCCGCTGTTTCACCTGAATTGAGGAGGCGGGCGTGGGTACACCCGGTATATTTAGACGCACGAGTACAAAACTACCTCAACTTTGACAGTGCGCTTACGGTGTTGATGAATTTTTGGTGTTAAACTTTTAAATATTTTAAATAGTACTTACGCGATGAAGGATTTTTATCATATTTTTTTGAACGTTTTCAACAATATTTAAAAACGATTACTGAAGTAAAATTCGCAATCGTACGTTTGATTTGCGATAATTTTCAGTACAAATATGGAGGATCAGATTTTTTTGCTAGATGGTGATGACTTTTGACATATAAAACATTTTATTAAAATGAAACTATTTAGATTTCGATTATTTTGATCAAAGGGCCTTCAAGATAAAACTACTGAATAACGAAAAGAATAAAAATCAAAGTAAAAAACCTAGAATATATTTTTTTAAACACCGAAACGCAACTTTTTTCCGAGTTTTGAAATCCACCCTCACAAGCCTTGATGAGCTTACCGTGTGACTAGGTCGATTTACGTATTAAGTTTTAAAGAACATAATTAGAAATCTTAATTGTAAAAAGTCTGGTTGGGTGAAGTAAGTAACATAAGTTTATCTTTCCTCGGACTGAAATCTCTCATAGTAGTGGTATGGAGTGCTTCAGTTTCGCCGATGTTCAAAAAAACAAGTCACGAATGTAAAAAATACTCGTTTGATTATCCGGCTCAACAATAAACCGGTTTTTATTTTTCTTAACCGATTAATCAATAATGAATCACCCTTCATGTGGTCCAACATACGTATAATATTTGTTCCTTAGCCATGGTCTATTCTACTTATTTAAGTAAGAACGTATTTACATAATTTTATTGTACACGGTGCTCGTGAGCATTCCGAAAGATTTTAATGCTGAATTCCTGAGCATATTTAGAGTATATAATGTTATATAAAATTTCCTGGATTCGGCTTGGTTCCAGAGATAATTAACCTTTTTTCGAAATAAGTTTTTCGACGTAACTCGTCATAAAACTTCTTTTTGATTACATTGAATACACACCTTTTGCCCGACAATCAAAAAATAAGAACAGACTTGACAAAAAACCTCTCCCTAAAAAAAACATTAATAAAATTTTAACAAATTGTTGTTATGATTTATCGTAAATTAATTTTTGTTGTTAGATTATTTAAATATTGGAAATGTTAAAAAGTATTCAAAAAGTCTCTTAATAAACATAAAAAAAAAAATTGACATTAGGTCTCATAATATTTTTTGTTTATTTTGATGTCAAGAATGCATGGTTTAAATCTTTCGCAGTGCTCGCGAGCACCCTGTATATAATATTTTATTAACAAGTGTCATCAAAGAAATAGGATTAGAATTATAGCTCGAGGGCAAGCTTCGTAATATTACCCCCAGATGTTTATTTAAATATATACGATTTTTTTACAGTTCCTGTATGATATTATGTATGTCTGATGAGTCTCGGTAAAGCTTTTAAATTCATGAGTTTCTACGAAAGTTGGGAAATTTATTAACTTATGGCGGTGAGATTTTAAAGTTAAAATATGTCCACCGTCCACCCCTGCGAGCTAGCTCGAATATAAATTGCTTTTTTGTGGAATAAAGTGTTTATTTAGTACTACTGTTTACTAGGTACTAATAATACAAAATATTATATTATTATATTAGATGTCATATTCCTACCGAAAGATTTATATACCGAGTTCACCAACTGGATCCGGCATTGTAAATCTTATATTTATAAATACATAAAATTGTTTTTATTTTATACGATTACTTTTTTTTGGTAGAAAGCAATGTGAGGAATGTAATATAATGATAAAACTATAGGTTACCTACTTTTACAGATCGCCCTGACAACGAACAACGATAAGAAACCGACGGAAATGGAGCTACAAAGGTACCTACCGTTTAGTTTAGTTTTAATTGTTTAATAGCTCGAGGGCTAACGCGAGCCACGACTGACGTGTTCGTCACTGTCACATTTACGTATGATTTTGCAAGAACAACAGAGAGGAGACACACTGTTCACTTAGTTTTTGGCCACCTTGTATCTTCGCTTAGTAGCCACAAAGCAAACTTTATTTGATTTGAGCTTACCGTGTGACTAGGCCGCGTAGTAAAGGCAGTAAACATAACGTAAATATTTTGTTAGCATGCCAACTCATCCAATGGTTGTCGTAAGAGTCGATTAACGGATCATAGTGTTACTGGCCATTTAAGATATTGATAATGGGCAGCAGCATCATCATAAGAGGCACAATACTTCGATCACCAATCCGTTTGAAATAATTATTATGGGCATTTGCCTCCTATAATTACGCATAAGATCTAAAAACAAACATTTGACAGTTTAGGGATAAAATACTATATAGCTAACATACTGTACTAATAAATAACAACACAAAAAACCTATCTTAACGACCTAGTTTTCATGCAAAATTAAATTAATTGAAAAATGAAGGTGAATTTTTTACTTTTTTTAATTAAAAAAATTTTTTTTAGCCTTGTTGTTCAAATAGTTGAGTCAAATGATTGGCTTAATTAGTTTGCTTATCTGATGAGCTCTCTAACGAGTTTTTTTTGCAGAGATAGGACCGATAACAAACGTATAATTCCAGAAATATCACGTGCGCCCGTATTCGTCTGTTTTAAATTTTAAAATGGCCGTCATTATCGTTCGCACAAAAAAAAAGATAATTTATCGATAAAATTGATTGTAGTTTAAGCCCTTAAAAGCTCCGACACCGCTAACCAAAGATCCTGTATATGAGGTTAAGTCTATCGGAAAAATGGAGAGTTATACGTGGTTATACCCTCATATTGATAAGCGTTAATCTATAACTCCGTATGGTGGTATAGTTAATGGGAGAGGCCTACGTCCAGCGGACTGATCAGATATAGACTGGTGATGACATGTGATGTGTATCCACATCCAGTATGTGTAGTTCCGAGGCAATCTGCCGAATCCTACGCCGGATCAGACGACGCAACGGGGCCACGTCGTTACGTCGATTATATCAAACTAGTTTTTAATTGTTTTTAATATATGTTTTTTGTATGTTTTGTAGTTCACAGTACCTTAGTTTATAACTGTAATGCTGTGTAACTAATTTGAATAATATTTTTATTATTTATTGTAAGAAACAAACAGTCATTTACATTAAAGTGTGCATAAAATACTGGTAAGGGCTTGTGCATAAATCACGCGAGGTCCTATAGGGGGGGAAGGGGTCCAAGAAAACATCACGAAAGATCACGGTAGGGGAGGGGGGGTACAACGAGACCTCACGTGTATTTTTCTACGATGAACAAACTAAGAAATATTGTGAATTTCGGCTAGTAAACGTGAAAAGTTGAATGAGAAAAATACACGTGAGACTTCTAGGGGGGGGGGGGGGGGGGTCTAGCCAAGAAACTCACCAAACATCACCATGGGGGAGGGGGGGGGTCAAAAAGTAGCCGAAAAAACCTCACATGATTTATGCATGAGCCCTAATGAACATAAGACCTACAGTTTCCTTAGATTATAGTTGCGCTAAGTAGGTACACAGAAAATAATCTTAAGGTGTCGGCTTCCAAGAAAAAAACTTGATTGTTACTGTTACTATGTATGAGATCGTATACCTACAGTCACGTACACAAACATGCGAACAGTTTGGAACTCATTATTGGGGGAAGAAGATTTAAGTTTGATTACAGGTGTCAACATATCTATGTAGGCGACCGCATACCTATATGAATACTTGAATAGGGATTCCGACATCCCAAGACTATATAATAAATAAATAAATAACTAAGTTGTGTAAGATTGCTCCACGATATTTATAGAAAATGTTTTCGGCAGCAAATTCATGTCCCGCGCCGACTTGGAGCGAGACCAGCCGAACGACATTGACGCTGAGGAGACTCCACCGGCCACCGAGAAGGTGAGTAACAGGTTCCCACTGTACCTTCTTTAGTCATTTCGTTTAGTAGTTTATTTAATACTTATAGGGTTTGCGATCCGGATATCCGCTGATGTTTAGACAACTAGTTAGAGATTTCTTACAATTCGATTTGTACCGTTATTTTGACATAGTTTCTGAGAGGCGTAGGATTCCAGCTATTCAAACGGTCAATGAAAGTCGTTATTTTTTATGAAAGTAAATAAATCCACACCGTTTTATTGTATGAGATGTGCACACACATTCCTGCACATCTCATACAATACAACGTTGTGGATTTATTTACTTTAAAAAATAACGAATTTCAGTGACCGTTGAATAGCTGGAATCCTCACCCGCTCAAATCCCACCTACGGCGTTGGTAAACTTCGGTATTTTTTCTTTAGTGTATGTACAATGTTAAAGTTTATTTTGACTACTTATTACTTTTTACCGCTTACAACTTCTGGCTATTATTGAAGATATATAATAAAAAAAATACTAATGTATTTTTAAAATATTGTTTTAGGTCCCTGATGTTATTTCGGAAGAGAACCTGTATATAGAAAAAAGAGCAGACAGAGATCGACAACGTAAAGTAAGAGCTATAGAATAAATAGAATATTATTATTAATTGCATGACGTGAGCTAATAGCGTGTGGTAATTGTGTGTAGGAAATCTGTTAACCGACCTAATAAATCTTATCATCACATTTGCTTTCTAAGCGCGCCATTGCTTGCATGCATCGCGGGAGTACTTAATAGAAGTTTAAAAAAATATATATTTTGTCTTAAAACTTTTTTATTGTCCGCAAGTGTGATGAAAAACATTGTACCTATGCATCAAGGTCGGTAAGAGGCATACTAAATCGAGACATTAAAAGCCCTCCGCCAACGGCATCGGGCTTCTCACTCTCGTTAGTAATACCGTACTTATCACCCTAGATGCACAATGTACTATTATAAATAGTTTTGTCCCTTGTCACATTCATTTATAGAAAGATAAGCGTTGCGTATAAGATAATACGCTTTTTAGTATACAAACAGAAAGCTCGTTTTAGTGAATCTGATATTATAACCTTTTTTCTAGTTCCCTCTATCTTCAGATGACGAGATCATCTACAGAGGATCTGACCCGAGAGCACGTTTGGTAAGTCACATCTTAAAGTCCAAGCCAATACATATTCATTACTTGAAGTATTTTTAATTTTATCACAGCGCATCAGTATTGCGATACAGCAAGGAAATGCCGCCAGCATCCTCGGTAATAATGCCACAAGGGCCTATCATAGATATAGGTTAGGTACCTTAAACATTCTAGAGAACATATATTATTTTGCTGAAAGAAGACTATATAAGTTATTTTTAAATGCAAATAAAACTGCATTCAAGGTTTTTCAAAAAATAACTTGTTTCACCCGGAAAGACAACTTCCTTTTTTTTCAATTATGATTATGAACCAAACTTGTGGTTATTGTTTTAGTTTTAGACACTATGTTTCTTAAGAAAAATTGTTTTTTTTTTATCCATTCTTTCGAATGACATCATAAAATTACAAAAAAAAACATATTTAAGTAGGTTCTATGCTATAGATTTTTTAGTTTTTTTTTTAAAGCAGTATTATTTAATTTTCAAAATAAAATAAAGTCTTCTTTCAGCGAAATATCCTACCGATATTTAACCTCCTGCCGCCCAGACAGTAAAAATTGGCAGTTAAATTTGAATTACTAGTGCAGAAAATAGAAAAGGATTTCAATTGTTTGAGGAGACGTTTTAATAGGCCTCTGGGCGGCAGGAGGTTAAGGTACCTTCCCTTCATGTCCCATAATCATGGGACGCCCTGTAGGTATACTATAACCATATTTATATTATCTTTAAAGGCGTCATCGTTTAATGGACACGAGTCGTCAGATGAATTCAGCAATCCAAACAAGAGATCGAAAAATAAGGTAAGAGAATTTTTTTTAATTGGTCCATCTTCGTATCAGGAGCTCAAAACATTGGCAGGACAACGAACGGAATGGCGTTTACTCCACCGACAAGAGCCAGGCTCTTAAGTAGAAGAAGAAGAAGAAGAAGGTCCATCTTCATAATTTTGTATTAATGGGTAAATTTGGGTTATTTTTTCTCAGAATTAAGGTATGCAAACCAGTTTTAGAAAGTAGGTATTGAATAAAAGCGGTTAATAACCGGTTATTTATTGTAATTTCATACAAATAAAAAACGGTTAGCACGCCCTACTCAGAATCACGAACTCTTTCGATCCCAATGAAGAAAAAATTTAGAAATAACTTAAAACTTACTCATAGCCGCGCGTAGTGACTAAATACACGTGAATTTTACCATTTAATTGTACGTATTTTTACTTATATGTATACGCATTATGTCACATGAATTTAAATTAAAAATTATAGATGATTATGGACTTCCATTTTTGTTTAAGAACGACGCGGTATCTCAGGAACGATACTTCACAAATGCCGAAAAGAAGAAATCACGAGGGCCTAAAGTAAGTTCCTTAAAATTAGGAGATTCCGTTATTTTAATTTTATTAATATAACAAAATGAGTACCGTAAAACCATACAACTATAGTCCAGTACAACTATGGTCCACAAGTTCAACTCGTAATTATTTTAAGCATCAATGGAAATCTTTTATTTTGGTTTATTCTAAGTTTTTTAATCATTAATGAGGAGATTTTGTGTAACAACTGCGTCAATAATATAATAATTACACTAAATCGAAGATATATAGTTGGGGGCTTTTGGACTATAGTTGGGTAGTTTTACGGTACTGTGCAGGACGTGCGTGTGCGCGTGTGCCTATTGTAGCGTATGTAAATGTCATATTAGATAGCACACCGATTGCGTGACGTGCAAGCGCTGTGCCATCTACTATGACAATTCCGACGCTAAAACACGCACGTCACACGCACAGTCAAGGGCATAAATATGTATACACCTTTGAGCCTTATTTTTACGGCATAAGATAAAAAAGTGTATACATATTTATGCCCTTGACTGCACATGGGCACGTGCAATTGCTGTGCAAGTGTGCACGCATCGAGTGGGCTCAGCCTTTATTATTTCCGTGACAGTGTCACGTCACGTCACGAACGAAATTGTCAAGTGCATATTTCCCATTACTAGTAACTGTTTTTATACAATATGTAGTCCAATTAGCTTAGAAAAAATAAATAAATCGGTTTTCTATCGCTTTAACTGCGGTTTTCAAATCCTATACTGATACCGGTATTTTAACAATTCCGGTATTCAAACACCAGTTTGGACGCCTATGAATGACTAGGCGGTAGAGCGGCTCGGATACCGTTTTTTTCCGTACAAAAGAACGGTTCTAATTTCATTCCTTTCCTTTCTTTAGTACCTACTTATACATATAAATTATTTGTTAATGGAGTTATTCAAAAATACGATGTTGTTAATTACAAACAATATTGAGTACCTACCTACTACATGCAGAGAATAAACATTAGAAAACAATATTGGGCTATAACGAGGTTTTTCAAAAAAACCGGTTCCGATCCCAGGTAGACCGTTTCAGTGGCTTACATTTTGACAATTAATTTCAGTCATGGGCACAGATACCTCAAGACCAGTGGGACCCCAATACGCATGCGCAACAACGGCCTAAGAGTTTACATGAATATGTCAAAAGTGTTCCAAAGGTAACAAAAGATCTAAGGGTATTTCATATATTAACGAAAAATGGGTCTATAATATTAATATAGTACCATAAATTATAAATATTAAATGTCATATACCAAAGATAAAAACGACCAAGATCACCTAATGTCCGAGGTGGGGATCGAACCCACTCGGTCGGCCGAGTGGCCGAGGGGTACAGGCATCAGCCGCGAAAGCTGAGTACGTGGGTTCGATCCCCACCTCGGACATTAGGTGATCTTGGTCGTTTTTAGGGTTCCGTAGCCAAAACGGAACCCTTATAGATTCGTCATGTCCGTCTGTCCGTCTGTCACAGTCGATTTACTCGGAAACTATAAATGCTACAGTAACGAAATTTGGTAAATATATGTGTTGTACGAACCGCTATAGGATTATGATACTAAATTGTAAAAAAAACCATTAGGGTGAGGGCCCTTCATACATGTAACTGACGGATAGATTTTTTTTTAGTTGTATATAAGCGTGTGGGGTATTAATAGAAAGGTCTTTGAAAATGATATCAAAGTTTATAAATCACATTTTTATTTAAGCCAATCATTGTCATTCTGTGAACAACAATTACCCTCAGATTGGAAATATGCTAATGTAACACCTATACACAAGAAAGGAGACAAACTCACGGCAGGAAATTATCGCCCCATAAGCCTCACTTGCATAGTTTGTAAGGCGATGGAAAAGATTATTGCAGTCGAATTGAGGAACTTCATAAGCCAGAGAGCACATCATTATAGACGAACAACACGGGTTCATTCCGAAGAGGTCCACGGTAACTAATTTATTATGTTGTGTTGATCAGTGGACAAGCAACTGGAATGAAAAGCTTCCAACAGACGTTATTTACCTAGATTACGAGAAGGCATTCGACCGAGTCCCGATACGGAGACTCCTTGCTAAGTTGGAGCATTTCGGAGTACTCGGAAATCTCCTCAATTGGATAAAAGACTTCTTGACAGGAAGGAAGTTTCGTGTTCGAGTCGGAGACCACCTCTCAGATCCGCATGAAGTCCATAGTGGAGTTCCTCAGGGTTCTGTGCTCGGACCAGTTCTGTTTGGAATTTTCTTGACAGACCTTAGGCAGGTGGTCGAGTCGAATTTGTTTTTATTTGCCGATGATACAAAAATTATGGGAAACCCGCTTGTCAGCCATAACATCATACAACAGGACTTGGAGCGTATTCTACAATGGACCAAAGATTGGCTTATGACCCTCAATGCTGACAAGTGCACTGTGCTTCATATAGGTCATAAAAACCCTAAGAACGTATATAATATTGGCCCACAAATCTACAGAGTGTTGCTTGCCAGCGAGATCTAGGTGTCCTTATATCTGACAATCTGAAATGGGAGGATCACATTTTAGGAATTACGAAAAAGGCTACTTCTGTTTTATATATGCTCAGAAAAGCCTTTCATTTCATAGACAAGCATATCTTTATTACACTCTATAAAACGTATATAAGACCCTTGTTGGAATATGCCTTCCAAGTTTGGAATCCATATTTTCAAAAAGATATTAACCTTATTGAAGGAGTTCAGAGAAGAGCCACAAAATTAGTACCATCGTTTCGCAACCAGCCGTATGAGGATAGGCTGCAGGAATTGGGTCTAACTACATTAGAGCAGAGGAGGCAACGCGGGGACTTGATAGAAACATATAAGATACTCACAGGTCACTACAACGTGCCAGCGTTAAGCCATATTTTCACGCGGAACGTAAATGACAGACTGAGAGGACACTCCCTGAAACTGACACAAATGCAGAGTAGCAGCAATCCCAGGCGACACTTCTTGTCTAATCGCGTAGTGAAAGTGTGGAACAGTTTGCCCGAATCAGTGATCAGTGCACCTTCAGTGAACTCTTTTAAAAACAGACTAGATAAACATTTTCTAAATAAACAAAACACAAGTGGACATTGATGTGCACGTATCAGCTATAAGCTGCCTGTGCATTAATAAATAATAATAATAATAATCGTTTTCGAGATATCAGCTCTCAAAGTTTGAAAAATGTGTCCCCCCCCCCTCTATTTTTTAAACTACGCAATATAAAATTCTAAAAAAAATATATGTTATGCAGATTAATATAAACTCTATCAACGATTTTTAGTTTGATTAAATTATTTCCTATAGTTTTTGAGGTAGGTTGATTTAACTGTATTTTTTTAATAATAAATTGATAATGGTACGGAACCCTTTGCGCGCGAGTCTGACTCGCACTTGGCCGGTTTTTATCTTTGGTATATGACATCAAATATTTATTATTTATAAAGTATTAAGTAGTGTGACTACTGGGGAAAAATAAAAAGAACAAATCAAAATACTTAAACATATTGCGAAACTACAAATCAAATTATTTATTAACTAAATATTTTGATTTGTACTTTTAATTTTTCTCCAGTAGTCACACTACTTAATACTATATAAATTATAAATATTAGATGTCATATACCAAAGAAAAACGACCAAGATCACCTATGTCCGAGGTGGGGATCGAACCCACGTACTCAGCTTTCGCGGCTGATGCCTGTACCCCTCGGCCACTCGGTCTTAGCAACCACCGGTCAAATTTCTCGGGTATATGCAATCGCTTACAAGGCTAGGCGCCTTTGACCATTCTCTGAGGGTAAGCAATACATGCCTGCACCTCCTATTACAAAAATACTTAGTTAATAAATAATTTGATTTGTGTTTTCGCAATACGTTCTTTTGAACCATAGTTAAGACTACCCAGCTCACAGTTTGGCTAAAAATCTTCATCACATTCCTTGGCAACAATAAAAGCGAGTATCATCGTAACACACTGAATAAAAATACGCCGTGTGGTGACGGCAGTAAGAATACATTTGTCACCATCCCAAGTTTTCCCATGAGTGTCATCATAAGAGTCGAATAAGGGGTTTGAAGGCAGCAGCATCATCCTAGTACAGTGGACACACTACTGCGATCGCCAACCCAGAGGGCGATTATGGGCATTTACCTCCTAATGCGTCTATACGCATAGTTAATAAGAGAGGCCTATGTCTAGCAGTGGACTATCATAGGCTGATAAAATAAAATAAATAAATATCTTGGGACATCTTACACAAATAGACCTAGTCCCACGGTAAGCTCAATTAAGGCATGTGATGTGGTGTACCAGGCGACGATATATATAATAGATAGATACATATAGATACTTAAATACATAAGCAGCCAGGACCAAGGAACAAATATTAGTGATAAATAAATTCACAAATAATGCCCTCGCCGGCATTCGAGCCCGGACCCTCCAGCTTTGTAGGCAGGGTCACTACCAGCTAAGCTACGGAGGCTGACTAGATGATGAAGTTATAAATATTATATGTCAAAAGTAATGTTCCCTAATACTCTTGGCATATGCATAGATTTTAATTGTTTTTTAGAAGAATAATAATTAATAATATTAGGTAAATTTACAGACAGAAATGCTAGCCCACGAATCAGAAGAAAAACAAGAGAAGCCAGCGTCGCTCCAGCATCTGGTGAACGCCATCGGCACCCGCATGAGAGACATCGAGAACGTGGTTCAGCAGATGAGTGAGAAGGTCCAGCCTCCGATCGAGAGCGTTGAGAGGTGAGATGTTACAGATGTCATATATACCATAGATCAAGCAAACGTGTCTACTTAGCGTGTCAAATGAACTCGGTGAAATCCACTGAGTTGTCCGTCTTTAATCGCAGCTTGCAGCTTTCGGGCGTCAAATTTTGTAAGTTGAAGTGAACAAAAACAATAATAATGCCTCTTTAAGTAATATTAATTGCAACAACACAAAAAAATATGAATATTCAAGGGCCTGAGACATATTTAAAATCATAGGCAAGTAACAACTTCAGTACAAAATCTGACACGCTCGGCCGCCATACAAATGAATGAACTTCTTTCTTCTATCCAAATCTAATTCTGTGCTAGGTCTCCATTATCAAGCAGTGAACCCGAGTTCATGTCTCAAAAGTCTCGCGAGCGCGGCGCGTACTGTCGTCGCGCCGTCCGCTGGGCCCGATGAGATAAAACCAGTTGAGGGCAGTCCCAGCAGAGGGAATTTCTTTATTTCATCTTTATTGCACAAACAAAAACCTTAATGTACCTACAAAACACGAACTTAATGTCAAGAGGCATTCTCTACCTGAGCTTACTGTGTGACTAGATCGATTTGTGTACCTATGATGTCCCAAGAATTTATTTATTATTATTATTTTACAGAGCCAGGGCAGAACGAAGTATGATACATCAGAAACAGAAAGACGAGCCAAATAAACCGAAACAGCCAAATACAGATAATTATAACAGGTATGTACTCTTAATTGAATTTAACCCTTTAACGGGCAAGACTCAAAAAATCCTGGGTTTAAGCCTCAACGCCATTATATACTGTTTTTGTTAATTCAGCTGTTGGTTATCTAAATAAAATAAAATAGACTCTTCGAAACATGTCGCGCGTAGTGACTAAACACACGTGATTAACCGTTTAATTCTTTGTTAAATACTCAAAGGTTTAATCAGCCTCCGTAGCCTAGTTGGTAGTGACCCTGCCTACGAAGCTGGAGGTTCCGGGTTCGAATCCCGGCGAGGGCATTATTTGTGTATTTATTTATCACAAATATTTGTTCCTTGGTCATGGTTGTATATGTATTTAAGTATCTATATGTATATATCTATTATATATATATCGTCGCCTAGTACCCACATCACAAGCCTTAATTGAGCTTACCGTGGGACTAGGTCGATTTGTGTAAGATGTCCCAAAATATTTATTTAAAAAAAAAAAATATTTATTTATTTAATTATATTTATCTAGGACTAAGGATAGACTAATGAGTAATGACTAGTGTCCTTAACAGTCTAACTGTATCTTTACTTTCTACCCCTCTTACTCGCACTAAATTTCCAATACCGGTATTTTTGTATACCGGTATACAAAAATACCGGTTTGTTTATTGTGTGTGTAATTTATTCAGTTTATTGTGTTTCTGTAGTTGTATTACTTTAAGGTACTGTTGTATTAAAGATCTAAATACCTGCAACAATAGTTGCTTTTACCCATTGTGATTGTGGCCTAGCGGTGCCATATGGCACCGACTTTTGTTTACAAAAATAAAAAAAAATATAAAGCTTCATATCTCCTAAATTGACCTCAGAAACAATTTTCTAGAATATTTTCCAATTCTGAGACGTGAAATAACTCAGGTTGTAATGGGTTAAATAAATAAATAAAAATACCGTTATAGCCCTAGCTCGCACCAATCAAGTAATAATTGTTTAACCAGATTCCCCCCACAAGGGGGCAGCAAGTACCTACGAGTGGTGGACACCACCACAGACGTGCCGCTGTTCGTTGGAGACAACCTGAACGGCTACTTCAGCGATGCCAGCAACAACCTGCTCAGGAGGTCCATGGTCAAGAAGACGCCGAAGGTTCGTCAGTTTCTTGAAAATAAGTAGCACTTTGTTAGAATAGGCAAGTCAAATCAACATCTTTTTCCAACTGTCAAAATTATCGCCACTATGAAGTTTTACATGCAATACACAAACGTCGTGACATCACGGTTGTATACTGCCAAATTACCTACTCTTTTACGTTATTCCCAATTTATTACTGTACAAAAATTACTACAATGTACATTAATTAATTTTAACTACAGTCGTCATCCCTATTAGTGTCCGAACGAATTTTCGGTTTTAGGTTTCGATATCGGTAAAAATCTCCTGCATATGAGAAAACCAGAGCTAACTAAATTGACGCTTTGGTTTAGTGGACAGTGCCTGCGTGGTTGAGTTTTCTCAGCCCACTGCTGGACGTAGGCCTCTCATATTAAAAATGTTAGACGCATCAGGAAGTAAATGCCCATAATCGCCACGCTGGGCATGATGACACTACTGCCCGTCACCGATCTTTTATCAAAGATTGGTCAGTGACACTTCAATCCCTACGACGACTCGACTCTTACGACACCCGCGGGAACACTTGGGGTGGTGATCAATATTCTTACTGCCGTCACCACACGGCCAGCGCAGTGTATACAAAAGTACACTCCGATTGCTGTAAGAATTTCATAATATTTAATAACATTCCAGGAACCTCACGAAACCTACATGGCCGCGGTAAACACAGAGCACAAAAAACCCGTATCCGACTCAGACGAGCCCGAGACCAAACACAAGAAGCATTCTCACAAAAGAAAGAAAACCAGGCACGGCAGAAGGAAACACCATGATTCAGGGAAGAAGTTCAGCAGAATCCCAGAAGAGAAGAACACTGTATCTGTAGAGGATAGCCACGATTACGGTAAGGCATGACTGGTCAGACAGTACCTATTCGGCGTGGCTGATAGCATCATTGACGCGCCAATTGCTAAAATTGAAACGAAATCTATATATTGGAGATAGCATTGTATTCAGAGGATGAATGCGTGTCTTCCGATTGTCTGAACCAGGAATCTGATACCGGTATTTTTTCCATACAAACGAACGGTCCTTTTTCGTTCTTCGGAATATAAATTCTTTGTTAATGGAGTAATTTAAAATTATGATGTTGTTAGTTACATAAATTATTGATTACTAGGTAATTAAATAGAAAAAAAAAATAATGGACTATTTTGAGATCTTTCAATAAAACCAGTTCCGATGAACTTGCCAATACCATTAAGTGAATTTAAAAGTAAGTTCAATGTTTGTCTGAGCCTTAGACTAACTTTAGACTCTAAAGGATGTTTTTACTCCGTTAACGAATTTCTAAACAAAAATCAAATTTGTCGTAGCTATTGAGAATGGCTACAAAATATAACTAATTTATAATAGTTACAATGTTTAAATTTGTATGTCTTCGTTTGACAAAATAATATGTGAAACTCTGAATTATAATGTACTTACTCACCTTATTTTGTCTTTGACTGTACAAAGACAAAATAAGGTTTACACAAAAATGTTCAAAAATATGTCCCAGTGCACTCTAATTCTGTGTAATAAGAACGCCGTAACATATTTATGAGCGGATTCTTTCGATACTTATTGACTTGACTGTATATACCACATTTTATACAAATAAATATTTATGATTTAGGTTTATATAGGGTCAAATCAAACCTAATCATTTTTTACGGAAACTCTCAATTGCATATTGCTGTTACAATTTAGCTCGTTTTCCATATCGGTTATACGCAGACATGTATTGAATTTAATACTTATACCAAATTGTATAAGTATTAAATTCAATACATGTCTGCGTATAACCGGTGGGTCTGGACTCTATTAATAAAAATAATGCCTTTTGATTGAATACACTAGCGAATTGTCTTAACTAATGTTACCGGTTACGAATACCAGTAAAATGCTGTAACATATCGTATTGAGCAATAATGTCATTCAACTACTAAAGTACGAAAAACAGCTACAATGCCAGTGGAAGGGTTTTAGTCAAAAACTTTACTTACTTTTGTAGTTTAAAAGGGAGAACAATATTTTAAACACTGATTAAACAATTCAGAGTTTCATACATTTAGAGTTAATAAATTTGCTTTACACACTTAGAATCGTGTGTTACATATGCTTGACAGCGGCGTAGGTACTTACAAAGCCACATACTTATGAAGCCAGATTTTTTTACTATTTTTTAATTATTTTATTTATAGATTTAAAATGAATCTGTAACTTGCCTCATAATTCATAACTTATAAGTAATAAATTATTAAGTGAACTTATCGTTTTTCTTCATACCTTATTGCCCACCAGCCCCTATAAGTAAAAACTTAAATGAACGACCTTTTGTATGTAGTGTACAGAATTTATATCAAGTTTACGTCATCCAGATATGAATAGTTAAATGTTTTATACACACGTTACTACATACACCGGGTCATTTAGTTAAGTTTTTCACCTGTAGATACCGGTACCGGAAACGTGGGACCGTGGCTTCGCCGGATAGCTCACCATCACGAGAACGTGAGGAGCACCTCACGTCGACCAATGGAGAGACTGATGGCTCAACCAATAGGGCACCACCATTTCGATCACAAGCCTCTAAGGTTTTCGATGGATAATCATAAACCGGTGATTAGATATATGCGGAGTTATATCGGTAATAGGTACCGGTATCGAACATTGTAATATGTTTTTAGAATAATTTGTGTAAATAATAGATTGATCAACTAGGTACGTAACAGTTTTGTTTGGAAATAACGTTTAAGGAAATGGGTGAAATTAGTAAGATTCTCATCTAAATATAATTGTACGTGCGTATTGAATACCGATATTATTTGATACGATATGATGGTGAGATAGCAATAAAAGTCTTTAAAAACTTGACATATCTCATTTATTTACATAATAATATCAACTTAAATTTAATATCACTAACTAAAAGAAAATGCAAAAATCAATACAGTGTCTTTTCAGATAAATACGTCCAGAAGGCAAAAAACTATAACTAGTGACAGATATTATAGAACCTCGATACAATATAAGTATTTTTTTACAAGGATTTCACCTTGAAAAGGTTCGAGTTATAAAGGTTTAGAAGACTGACATGGGTGCAAAAATGAGGTAGTGAAGTGCAAGTAATTGTCATTTTCTAAAATCTTACTAGACGCGGATTTTACACGCTGTTTATAATTTGTTTCAGTGCTCAAAATAAATGTTATGTGTTTTTCATCACACTTTCTAAGTGCGCTATTGCTTGCATGCATCGCGGGAGTTATAGATAAATGAAATTCCCTAGGGAGTTATAGAAATATTAGTACGTCATTTAGTCTAATTTGTTTTAAAACTTATTTTTTGTCCGCAAGTGTGATGAAAAACATAGTATGCATTACGGTCGGTACGCGGAATACAAACTCGAGTCATTAAGCGCCCTCAGCCTACGGGCGTCGGGCTTCTAACACTCTCGATAGTAATACCGTACTAACCGTACTTACCTCCCTACATGCATAATATTAAATTTTTAATTATATTCTTATAACGTTGACGTTAATTAAGAGAAAAATTTAAATAAAGCGCTATTAACCAGTTCCTAAGTAGTTTTGGCCTGAATATTAAGTTATTTAATACAACAAGTACCTTCTAAATATCAGATACTTTTATTATGAGCTCTTGCATAAGTATAGTTTAGTTAATTGTTCCCAATATTTAGGCTTGTGCCATAACAGAGCATCTTTAGGGTTTCTTTGTTTGAATTGGGCTTACTCATGCCCTCATGGCCACAGACAAGCCGACGGCAGAGACGCGGCCTATTATGGAGCGAATTCGCCCAGAAGGTGCCTATTCACCCTTGACTTGAAGACTGACGGGTTATATGAACTCGGAAATGTAGACTGGCAGCGAATTCTTCTTAAACTCCTTGGCAGTACATATAAGAAAAGAAGAAGCAAAGCACTTCGTGCGAATAAATAGAATATCTACCAAATTTTGTTTGTGATACAATCCATCCGGGTTTTCCCCAGATTCATCCTAGTTTGGCAGTCAGCTGGAAAACCCCAAACACATTTCATGTCAGGAAGTACATCATTGCAAGTAATTAGGTATTTACCAGTAGGCTTAGCACAGGATTAGTGCGACAATATGTCGCCGCGAGATAGACTATCCATCCCTTTTTTATTCATATAGTTAGTAAAAGATGGAAAACCTATCTTGCAGTGACATACTGACATACCAATCATAAGCTAAGCATACAGTATTAATGTGTAAAAGGCCAGGGAAAAATGGGATGTGCGCTACGTGTCCAGGTTTTTAAAATATTTGTCCTGTTTATATGAATTTTGAGATGGCAGACTTATTAATAGAATATGTAAAAGTATGGGTCGCTTTCAGTAGGTTTTAACTTTTAACTTACCATCAATAATGCGTGATGGCATAACATGGACTTTCAATACAGTATAAGCGAAGTTTAAAAACTATATTGTGCTTACAAATTAATTCTACCGCAGGTTTTCAATGACCAGTTTCTCTGTCTGATATAGTTCTCCTATCGCCGCCTGAAACAATAAAAAAACATATCAATTGTACCATCAAAAAGTTGTCGATAATACCATGTGATTTTAAGCTCTAGTCTTATTTGGATAGAATATAGATTTACTTTTAGAATCTTAATTTTCTTGACATGTTCAAGTAAATATAAAATTTGTTTTGTGAAATAAAATAAAATAAAATTAGCCTTTATTCTCTGACTTAATTTACATTTCACTTTATGTATGAATATATATATTTTTGGTGCTTCATATTTATAGTTCCTTTTTATTTATTAATTTATCTTTTTTTTTGTCAGGGTGTCATTGACAGAGGCCTCCTCCAAGCTGCATCTCGGATAAAATTTGTTTTTCTTGTTTTTTATTATTTCCTTTAAATTGGACAGATGACTTGGGACATGAATTTAAGTTGTTTTCATACATAATAAATGAAATGGAATGTGTGAGAGAAGCTTTCTTTCTTGGAGAAATTGATTATATTTGACCTAAATAAGCTTTCCTTAAATTTATGGTTGATAACTTTCATAAGTTATCAAGACTTACATAAAATTGGTATAGCATAGAAAACATCCACATGTCTATAATTGACAAAACAAACAAAATGTAAATATTGGGGAGATTGTATGCATTAAAGTGCAGTTTTTAGATGAGTTGTATATAGACAAAAAAAATATAATTTAAAAGTTACTTACTTGACGTTTTACAACAGCGAGGTTTTCTTTTGCAAATTGGTACTCTTTCTGAATCTGCTTCGGGTCCGACAGTGTCTTGTTGGCTTTAAAAGCATCCCTGACTCTTCGCAACGCATAGGCTCTGAAAATAATATTCTTATTTTAGATTCTAATGTAAATATATAGGCTCCACAAGTAGTGCTTAATTAACAAACAAATTAACGTTAATGATTAAACAATCTTTACAAAAGTACGTCAACATAAAGCAATGAAGTATTTGCTTTACTTTTAGTACTTAGATTGGACGCTATAAAGTTGAGAAATGAAATATATTGAAGAATATAGGTTATGTAATTTAGAAACCAGATTGTGAAATACCTGAAGTTATAGTTCGCGAATCTCTGCGACTCCCTCATCAAACTCTTGTAGATGGATAAAACCTGCATTTTGGTAATACCCGTAGCCATTATATTCTAGCACAAGAATTTAACAATATTATCACCTATCACTATCAGGCGAATCGAAAAATGAAATTGTAAATAAAGAAAATGGTACTCCGTTTCACGAAACGAATAACTTCTTAATATTTTAGATCACAACAGCAGTCATTGAATTTACTGTTATAATTTGGTTTTTTATATTTTGACGAAAAAATTATATTAGTATTCAAAATAAATTGTAAATTTCAGGATTAAATATTAAAGCCTTGAAAAAATATTGCAAACTTGTAGATAAAAACTGCATGTGTAGAAACGACAAATTAATGTTGCTATATTAAGCTACAACTGAATTTTATAAGGGTAAATACTTTCACACGAATACCTATCCGGCTAATCGAAATGACACATTTTACATATTCAATTTGATTGAATATATTTTGGATTTATATACCTAGTTCTCATTAGTGTATCGCATTATTGTGTTACCTCGTTAAACATTAATGTACAAACAAAAATGGTAATTTTCATATACGTATGGTATTACACCATGCAGCACCCATCATGCGATGCGACTGCTGCGATATGTCAAAAAAACGTCAAGTTTATTGAACGACGGTCCTACGGTCTACTTTACTGTTCGTTTAAAATAATTATAAGCTTAAAACTAACTCTAAAGTGATGAAGTAACGCCGTTTCGAACAAATTATACATCAACACCTTCAAAAACTGTAAGTAGAATTCACTTTCTATTTATAATTTACAAAGTAGTTTTAAGTCATTTTACGAGCTATATAATGACCTGAGTATTTCTTACGATGATTTAATTGTTTTAAGTGTCTTCTGATGACAAGAGACAAGGATTTTACCGTCGATGGATCGTTAAGATATGTTAATGTGTTTATGTATGACGGCTATCACGTGATGTTGTAACATACCGGATTTCTAAACTGTTTACATACGCGTACAGGCATAACTTTGACCCCCCTCGCGTCGTTACTAAATTATGGTCACGGTCTGTTTGAAGATGTTGCAAAGTGGTAAATCTACTTCTCAGTTTGTTAGGCTATTTTTTAATAAAACGAAGTATACATTTAAAATTCAGTTTTCTCATGAAATAAGCGAGTTTTTGAAGTTATAAAAATATCCTTAGGGACCCTAATCTACAGAGGAAAAGTGAGAGAAAGTGTGTGGCCAACTGTGTTACATAAATGTGTCTACCATAATTGTGATACCTATGGTTTATCTAGCATTAGAAAGAAGGTAAACAATCTATACTGTGTCTTTTGATTGAAAATGAAATAGTGTTTCTGCAAAATGTGTTTATATTAATTATGAAAGCTAAATAATTTTAAATATTGTTTATGATTTTATAAAGTGTTAAAAATCTATAATTTTTTTCTCATTAGTGTTTTTTAAACCACAACACATGTTTTTATTGTAATATGAAAAGAACTATACCTACCTAATATTTATCTAACTTGCTTAAGTTTCTAAATTATCAAACAAGAAAATAATTGAACTAATTTATAACAAAATAAAATGCATACATAAATAGTTGCTACAGGTCTAACGGACCTATTCCCACTTTTGATGTCAGAAAATTTAATTTTCCTATGAATCATACTTCTGATTTTGAGGCCTACTGTGAATAGTATAATGGTGGCCAGAGTTGAATGCATTCATGCTGTAGATTACTTAACAATAGTACACAAATGGGGTGTGTCAAAGTTATTGTCAATGACTACCTATTTGTGTTCTCATACAAAAAGTAACAATAACAATGTAGTATGTATATGTAATCATTGCACTTGTTAAAACATGTAAATTTATTGTTAGGTGTTAGACGTCACGATGGTTTTGTGACTCAACCTCGTATGTCCAGGGTGTATTTCTTCGCAGATGTGTGCAGGTTCCGGGTACAATGTTTTTCTTTGACGAAAACTAATAATGTAAATATAATCTGATATTCGGTACATCAATTTCGGAAAAACTCATTGGTACGAGCTAGGATTTAAACCCACTACCTGCATATTGAAACAATTAAACCACTGAGCCACTACCGCTTTTTCTGTGTGTGACAAATGTTTATTGATATTTTGTAAGAAACACAGTTAATTAGAATAAATGTTCTGAGAAATAAGTCAAATCAATGCATTTACAATGAGTCATTATTTATTCTTCGAAATATCATCATATTAATTTCCCGTAAACTTCGTAAAAGTGCATATAGAGCAAACGAGCATTCGCTCATTCTATCCTTCACTCTACAAAATTCGTTCGTTACACAAAACGTGATTCGTCGAAATTCGTTGATTTTGTAGTGTGGGGGATAGAATGAGCGAATGCTCGTTTGGTCTAAATGCACCTTTATGGTCCCAGACTGAAGTTCAAAAGTCCAAAGTAAAGGTTTGTCAGAGCTATGGAGCGCAGCCTTTTGAGTGTTCGTAGGACAGACCGTACACGAAATACCGACCTGCGTTCCAAGACCGAATTTTGATCGAATTGTGTCGCGGCAAGCGAATTATCTACCCATTGAGCGGTCGAGACGCGCACCGCACTATGTTTAGTTGAGACCACACGCAATGAATTCAAAAAACAGCTGACGCTGCCGCCGCCGCTCAAACGGCCCGGCCACGACATTGATTCGCGCGCCGCTGGTCGCCTTAGACCAATGTCGTGGGCCGGGCCGTAAGGCGACCAGCGGCGAGCGAATCTTTGATTTGGAGCGGGATGCCGATATGGGTACGAGAGGGAGCACCATACGTTTTCCGCTAAGCCGATCGCCTTAGACCGATGTTGTGGCCGGGCCGTTATAGATGTGGGTATGAAGACCGCTAAGCTCAAGTGGGAATGGGCAGGGCGCGTCTGCCGAATGCATCCGACGTTTTTTGCTAAA